>BHEV01006600.1:0-13525 GCA_004319985.1 Emydocephalus ijimae | reverse complement strand
GAAACAGAATTCCAGTTGTCGGTTCCAGCCATGTCCAAGTATCCTTCAAGGACCGCACAGCGACGCTTCCCCTGACTGTCGATCGTGACCGACCCAGTTTGTAAGGGTTAGAGTGGTTCGCCCCACTCGGGATTGAACTAGTCGGCATACAGCAAACCAGAAGCGACGACTGGGAAGATCCAGGAATTCCAGGATGTGTTCACAGGAACATTAGGCAAGTACAAGGGGATTTAATCTCAGCCCCGATGTAGCTCCCATTTGGCTTAAGCCTCGTCGGGTACCTTTTGCCTTAAAGCCAAAGATCGACAAGCAGCTCAATAAACTGATAGCCATGGGCGTATTGGAACCAATTGACCATGCCCGCTGGGAAACTCCGATAGTAACGCCCATGAAGCCAGATGGTTCGTTAAGAATTTGTGGGGATTACCAGGCCACCCTAAATCATGCTCTTCAACAGAGCACTTACCCAGTGCCGGCGGTTCAACACCTTCTTCATTCCCTGGGTGGCGGAAAAATATTTGCGAAATTGGACTTTGCTCAGGCGTACCAGCAACTACCTGTCGATGCGACAACTGCAGAAGCCCAGACAATAGTTACACATAGAGGCGCTTTCAAGTGCAATAGACTCCAATTCAGAGTAAGTGTGGCACCTGGCATTTTCCAAAGTTTAATGGAGAGACTATTACAAGGCATAAAAGGTGTCGTGCCTTATTTTGATGATGTCCTAATAGCTGCCCCCACTAAAGAGTTATTAGTACAACGACTCAGAAAAGTTCTTCAGAAATTTAAAGATGCTGGTCTGAAGGTAAAAAGGGACAAGTGTCAATTTTGTTCGGAGAGAGTGGAGTTCCTGGGATATCTTCTCGACAGACAGAGAATCTACTCCACCAAAAAAAAACTAACCGCAATCAAAAATGCCCCGAGACCTAGGAATAAGACAGACCTCCAAGCCTTCCTGGGACTCATTAACTTTTATAACATCTTCTTGCCCCAGAAGGCGACCATAGCCGAGCCCCTACATTGACTTCTCGACAAAAAGGCTTCCTGGGTCTGGGGACAGCATGAAGAAAGGGCATTCCAACAAGTCAAAGACCTCTTAACCTCCGATGCTGTATTGATGCAATACAACGAGACTCTATCCTTGACGGTTACCTGTGACGCCTCACCATTCGGAGTGGGAGCCATTTTAAGCCATGTCCTACCAAATGGGAATGAGGCACCTATTGCGTTCTTTTCGAGAACCTTGTCTAAGACCGAATGGAACTATAGTCAACTTGATAAAGAGGCTCTCGCTATTGTATCCGCACTTAAACATTTCCATGAATATGTGTATGGGAGACCCTTTACCATAATTACAGACCACAAGCCATTACTTGGTATTTTGGCGGGAAACAAACAACTCCCCACATCTTATCACCAAGAATGACACGTTGGTCAGAATTTTTAGCCACCTATGATTACTGATTGCAACACCGCCCGGGGAAAACCATTCCCCACGCTGATGCTTTGAGCCACTCTCCACTACGAGACATCATAGAGGACCCTGCTCCAACCTTAGCCGTATTGCAAATCGAAACCCTCAAATTGCCGCCACTGACTGCTTGAGACATCGCCTTAGAAACAAAAAAGGACCCTGTTTTGGCATGAGTCCTCAGCTGGGTAGAACGGGGTTGGCCAGTCAGCGCAACCAATGACACGTTCAAGCCATTTAGGAATTGTCAAACAGAGCTATTCCCCCAGAAAGGCTGCATAGTGTGGGGAGACAGAGTCATAGTCCCAGAAAAATTGCAATGTAGGGTATTGAAAATGTTGCACGATGGACATCCAGGCATCTTGCAGATGAAGGCATTAGCCAGGAGTTACACATGGTGGCCTGGCTTAGACAAACAGATAGAGACTTGGGCAGCAAAATGCAGCAAATGCCAGGAGACTCGCTCCACTCCTCCAAAAACTCCCCCAACTCAGTGGGAAACGCCTCGAGGTCTTTGGTCCCGTATCCACATCGATTTTGCGGGACCCATAAGAAGACACACTTTCCTTCTAACAGTGGATGCCTATTCAAACTGGCTCGAAGTCCACAAGATGAAAAGCACCACCACAGAGGCAGTCACTAAAAAGCTGAATAAACTATTCACTACCCACGGATTTCTGGATGTCCTCGTCTCAGATAATGGCCCCCANAGATGAAAAGCACCACCACAGACGCAGTCACTAAAAAACTAAATAAACTAGTCACTACCCACGGATTTCCAGATGTCCTGGTCTCTGATAATGGCCCCCAATTCACTGCCCTGCCATTCGAACAGTACCTGGCAGATCGGGGCATCCGCCATGCTTTAACATCGCCAGCTCACCCTGCGGCCCATGGTAGGGCTGAGCGAATGGTTCAATTTGTAAAACAGACCTTTCACAAAATGGACCACGGCAACATTGACGACAAAATAAACCGGATGCTTCTCCTCCAGCACATAACCCCAAACAGTACCATGAACAAAATCCCACCTGAACTCCTGATGGGCCGGAAACTTCGCTCGTATCTCGATCGCCTCCACCCAAACTACATGCCGGAACAACCCCCGGGATCCAGCAGCAAGTGTCGGGCATTCCAGGAAGGTGACCTCGTGTTTGCGAAAAACTTCTCGGGCGACCCATTGTGGGTCCCCGCAACCATAACACAACTTACGGGACCCCGATCCTATCGCCTACAAACTGCAGATGGTAAGATGTGGAAACGCCACCTAGACCAACTCCGTTCCAGATTAGCACCTAGTCCTATCTCAGCCCCGGAACCTCTAGCTGGGGGGGGGAAGGAACATTGAGGAGGCCGAAGAAGAAATGATAATCGAAACCCAACAGCCTACAAAACCAACCAGGGGATACTCACCATCAGAAGGAGAACCAAGCCAGGGAGTGGCCTCGCTGCGTGACAGCACTGCGATGGAAACAGATCCAGGGAACCCGGAAGGCAGCACTAGCGTAAGCAGGGAAAGCAGCCCCGGGCCACAATTTTCACCATCCAACCCAGCTAGCAGCCCACCGGAACCAGAACCAGGACAGAAACCAGTGGAACAGCGCAGGTCAAGCAGACAGGTGAAGCGGCCTGCCTATTTATGAGAATACGTCACCCCACCCTTCAGACGGAACCTAGGGGGGAGGGGTGTTATGGACTAAGCCAACGCAGCGATACAACCTTAAACAGCTTTACTTTACAGCAGGCTTGTAATCCTGCACTTCTCATTGGCTTGTAAATAGTAAGTCATGATTGGTCGTTTTTGGCCAATCTGATTGGCTGTTAACAGGGCCCCCTGATTGGACGCTTGTGAAAGCGGTAAATTCAAATCATTGGTTGTTTTGACAGCAGCCAGCTCTATAAAAGAGCTGCTGCTGCCCAAGTATTTGCTCTGTTCTTATTTTACAATAAAGAGTTGAAGTCACCGTTCGATGTCTCGTCTCCGTTCCTTGTGCCCATGCCCAGGACTTAACATACATTATATAAAATACCACCTGCAGTTATGGAGACAATATATTTCTTGTTATTTCTCATTGTTTCTCGTTTCCAGTTGCTAGGGAACATAATGAGAATGCTGTTGTTTCATATTGTTTGGACATTCTCATTTCTTCGCAATGAAATACATTATCATATATGGAAAATATAAAAATAGTTCAGATCATGTTTTGTTTTCCATTTTTTATCACATCATCTAGTTGTGGTATTTATAAGACATACTGTAAATTTATGGTGTTCACTGTTTGGATTTTACATTAAGAATTTATTCTAAATTATTTTCTAGATTATAGCTTTGCGTGAACAAAATGCACACATACAAAGAAAAATTACATCAGGAGAGGGTCCACCTGATACAGAGCATATCAAAGGAATGGAGCCTGGACAAAAAATTCATGAAAAGGTATAAATTATATTTTTTTCTCTCTCTCTTTTTAAAGTCATCAGGGTTTGAAAAGCTAGAATCACTTTACGTTTATTAAGCCATCAAATAGTATAATGATATATAACATAAATTGCCCAGAGTAGCTGGAAGCTTGTAATAATAGTAGTAGTATTTTGAATTGCTTCAACACATCTCTGTATAAAATTAATTGTTCCTTGAAAGCAGTTACTTGTTCAGTGTAATAATTCTCAGTTGGAGAAGAACTAGCATGTTGGCCAAGTACAATTCCATATACATGGTTGTTTCATTTGGAACATATATGAAAGTTCTGTAGTTTGCCCTTGAAGCTCTGAAGAGGTTGAATCAATAGAAAATAATGTCCTAAACTGTACATTCTGTAAAATTAGGCAACGCTTCTCATTGTTCTGATTCTATGGTCCTCCCATTGTACCTATTTTTTTGCTAGTTCAGATCTGAAAATAAATAAAAAGGTGGTCAAATTTTGTGTCATGACCTGTAAGATTAGAGAATAAAAATGTATCATTCTCCTTTAATTGGAACAAAGCAGTCTCCTTAATTCTGAAATATTTTTGCTTTGTGATTTTTAAGCTAGATCATCATATATTAATTTATATCATCTTGAAAATGGGTGTGTAGGATCTGATCATGAAATAAAGTTATTGGATTTTGTTTGACTTGACTATGTAAAATAATGTATATCAAATGCAATCTTTATCTAAAATCTTTATTAGCATGTCTCATTTTACAATATATTAGAAGGCAACATTTAAAATGTTTTTTTATATTTTTCTCATTTGTGTAAGGATGATAGGCTTTTTGCAGTTAACTGCACAGTCCTTACAATGCTAGCAAACCATAAAACTATCGGATATCTGACGCTATTAGGACCTTGGGTTAAAATTCTATTTTTATTTTTGCTGCAAGGAAGTTATTTATAAAAATTCTACTTGTAATAAAATGTGAAGCATTCCATAGATCTCTGGAGGGGTCATAATGTGATTTGATAACCAGAGGATAGCATTTTTTTTAAAAAAAAAGTTTCCTTACATAAAATAATTTCTTAAACGAGACAATAGGCCAAAAAAAGAGAGAGAGAGAGAATGTTAACCAGACTCCTGCATTTTCATGTGTTGTTTTCAATAAACAGAGATCCCAGCCAGTATCTGAAGACTGGATTGCTTCAGTCATTTTTCTGGCTCATTTCGTTGCATACTTAGATAAGGCTGTTTAAATGGCTAAAGTAGGAACTGTAGTTCAGCAATGCAGGCAGCCCTCAACTTATGAATGGTGACTTAGCGACTGTTCAGATTTACGGCAGACAACCCAGTTGCAAAGATCCAGTGGCCATCTCCCCCCACCTAGTCTTATGAATGCATGGTGAGGCCAAAAGGATTTATGCATTTACGCATTTATGACCATTTGCAGCATCCCACAATCACAAGACTGCATTCTTTAATAGTTTTGCCAAAAAGTGGCACTTATTTTCAGTTTTCAGCAAAACTGATTTATAGGAAACCATTAGTTCACTTAACTACTATAACATGCACTTAAAGAATGCTCAAAACAGGATGCAAAATTGGATCAGTCACATTGGTGATACATTTTACAGTTGTCTTGATTTGCAACTGTGATGGACAGGCTCCATTATGATTATGAGGACCACCTATATTCAGCACCATTAGTTCCCCTCCACAAGATTTAAGTTCCACAAACGGAATCTTTAACACAAATATAATAATGAAGAATAAGCTAGAGATCCACAAATAAACAAATATACTAACTAAGAATAAATTAAGAGTTTCATCAGTAAATGGGTGTGGTTTCACTCAACAGGACATGTCTTTTATATAAAGGGTTAGCTCAGCATTTGTTGCTATAGCTTGAGAATCTTTTAAACACAAACCTGCCATATCTTTGTAAATATGTTTGTAGAAAATTTAGTATAGAATGTTAAATTATATACTGACAATTGCTAGTATCTTGATGAGGTAATGTATTGTTTTATATGGCTATTTACAATACCTGATAAACTACAAAATTATGTTATTGAGAATGCCAATATATTAAAACAAGAAAATACTAGGCAGATTTTTTAGTTTAACAAACCTAGTAGCAGTTAATCAGATTATAGTCTTTTAATTATTAATCAGCTAAGCACATATTTCCAAATATCTTTCATGCCTGAAATATGCCTTCAGAGAATGATCTGTTGTCCTTGCAGCAGGAACATACTGATTTCAATGCACAGGCAAGAAATAGAACAGATAACAGAATGAAAGAGTTGGAAGGGATCTTGGAGGTCTTCTAGACCAACCCCCTGCTCAAGCAAGAAACCCTATACCATTTCAGACAGCCGCTTATCCAATCTCTTCTCAAAAACCTCCAGTATTGGAGTTTCTGGTTCAAGCAGAACACAAGCTTCAAATCATAGAACATTTGTGCATTTCAGACTCATATAAAACATAATTAGGCATCTGCTAATAATGTCACATTCTCTGGTGAATATACGTTTCCCAGAGCACGTTTCTAAAGATTCTATGACTTTTTCATGTGTCAGGAAGTTCAAGTGTGATTTGAACAAAACTGTTAATGTTAGTCGTTTATAAATATCAATGATTAATTGCTGTTTTTGAGCCAAAAAATAATTGTGTGAGTCAATAAGCACATACAGAAGGTGAGCAAAATGATATCCCACTAGCATAAAAGTATAATCTTAACATCAGGTAAATGTTTATATAGCAATCACGGTGGCAGCTTTTATCTCTTCTGAACGTTTGAATCCTTTCCCATAAAGCTATTGTTATACTTTCTAAATATATTTATCTCCTGTTAAAGCTCAAAGGAGTAGAAATACTTAGAATCTTGAAAGCAATCTATATATTTTATAAATAAAGTCGAACAATTCATTCAAACAATTACTTCTGAAAATAAGCTGAATGATACATAAACTAGGAATTCATTCCAAGGCTTTAAAAATTAAAGGAAATATTTTAGTTTTATCTATCAGTATTTCACAATAATATTCCTATTGTATTAACACTAAGTATGTGTTACTTTGCTGTTCCAATACTTCCATATAAACTACAAAAACAACTTTGAAAGAAAATCTAAAATTCTAAATTCTTCCAAATGTGGCTGGTTTTATAGGTTAAATATAGTTTAATGTTCGAGTACTATGTAGATATCTAGTCTTTTGTAAGTATATTTCAGAGAGCATAACCAATGTAGAGTTCAGAATTGGTAAGAAAATATAATCTACATATCTGTATTTTTGATCCTTCTGATCCTTCTTGCTCTGGTTCTTAAGTATATTACTATCAGTGTTTGATATGTTCGTGGGGTTTTTTTGAACAGCGTCTATCAAATGGCTCTATAGCCTCAAATGATGAAACTGCTCAGTTGGTAGAACTGCAAGAACTTCTCGAAAAGCAAAATTATGAAATGGCACAGATGAAGGATCGCTTGGCTGCCCTGTCTTCCAGAGTTGGAGAGGTGGAGCAAGATGCAGAGACGGCTAGGAAGGACCTCATTAAAAGTGAAGAACTGAACAGCAAATATCAGAGAGATATTAGAGAGGTAAATTTGCTCAGATTGAGAATAATTTTATTTAGGGAAATGGAGTTCTTCCACAGCCAATTGGGGAAAAATAAATTTGCCTTTAACATTTAATAGTTTAAGACGTTTAATTGTAAGTGAATATTCTAATAGCAGTTGTACTTTTGCATCCATGTGTAGCAGTTTAAGCACTATTTTGCTATGACTTACTATGAGAAATAAAAAGCTTGCTCTATGAAACATCTCAGAGAGAGAGTTAATCAACATGGTACACTATAGAAACATAATTTTCAGTGCAAGATTAGTCAAGAAGGGTAGGTAATCATCAAACATAGTACTAACCATTATAAAGTTGTTTGTAATATATTGTTTCTATGATATTTAGCAAAACTAAATGAAAGTTCCTAAATTCTCTTGCTAACTACTCATTCCAAAATGATGAGATATTGAACAGAACTTTATGTTGTCCTAATTTTGTTAATTTACATCATCACAATGCTTTTTGTTTTGCTATTAAATAGTGTGATTTAATTTCATTTAAAATCTCTCTTTAATTTTCAAGATTTTCACATTGTAAAGAATTACAACAGGATAAAAAGTTGAAGAAAAAGCAGGAAATATTCCAAATGTTTATAAAATATAATTATAGAATATTTATAAAGCATGTTTATAGAAATACAAATTATCCAGAAAAGTAAAATGAATAGATGATTTGAAGAGTTATTTTGCATTTTAAAATATGTTTATATTTGTCAGGAAACAACTTTGTTTTGTTTATCTTTTATCATAAGATAATATGAATTGTCCTCACATACAA
The DNA here is from genome assembly GCA_004319985.1 of Emydocephalus ijimae. Classification (NCBI taxonomy): domain Eukaryota; kingdom Metazoa; phylum Chordata; class Lepidosauria; order Squamata; family Elapidae; genus Emydocephalus; species Emydocephalus ijimae. The sequence goes on along the minus strand of BHEV01006600.1, from coordinate 5,242 downwards.
ATCTTAGTTTTGAATTATGGAAAATACGATAGAAAAAAAACTAAATTATTCTTACCAAAGACCATGTTCTTTTGTAAATCAAGTTTTACAGGTACATTCACTGCCAACGATTTAGCCCTTTCTTATCTAAATTTCCACGGCACCCTATTTTTATTTTTATTTTCTGTTAGATAACCAGGATAAATTTATCTCTCTATATTTTATTGGTCAATTATCAAATAAAATTGGTCTAATAATATTTTATTATTCTAATTTTGTTACATTATGTAAAAAATTCACCTACAAATGGTTGCAAATAGTCACAGATTTAGAGATTAACCTTGTTTCGTTTGTTTTACTGCGTGTATTTTTACATGCAGTTTCTGTCTGTCAAAATTATCAGTTGTATTTCTTTTTTTCCCCTTTAACTTTCTTATATTGGAAGGATGTATCTGTGTATATTTACTACTTTGTTGGTCACAATGCATGTAAGAAAAGATGTAGAGGCAAAAAAGTATAAGACAGAACGAGCCACTTAACAATATTTTTGTAAATAAAGTCAATTTATAATAAATGGATGCAATAGTAGACAACCAAGCAATATCAGATTCAGATATTCCTTGTCTGCAAATCCAATATTTGGATCTGCATCAGGATCCTGGAATTCTAACCTTTTTTTTTCTTAGAATCTGCACTTAAATAATTTGTCCATTAGGTTTAATGCTGAACCTGCTTTTCACTTTTTCTATTTCTAGCTGAGTAAATTTCATTGCAAACTTTTCCTACAGTGTTGAACAGGACATCTATTGCTAGCTACTCCAATGTTGTATTTTGACCTGCTGCTTATTCTTTCCAGGCTATGGCCCAGAAAGAAGATATGGAAGAAAGAATAACTACCCTGGAGAAACGTTACCTAAGTGCACAGAGGGAATCTACTTCCATACATGATATGAATGACAAACTGGAACATGAACTTGCAAACAAGGAAGCCATCCTGCGTCAGGTTCTGTATTGGGATTGCTGCTACAGCTCAAATGAATTGTAGGAGAAACTATTAAGATAAGCTCCCTCTTCCCCTATTTATTCATTACATTTCTTTCAAATTATGACACACTTGTTTTAGATTCATTGATTTCTATAGATTGAAGTCAGGAATGAATTTGTATTTTCATACAATCAAGTTGAGAGGCCAACATAAATCATGTGTAGGATTAAACCTTCAAAAAAAAATAACTTGCTATCATGAGAAGGTATTGTTTTGGAATTTATTTGGTTGTAAGACCAGGTGTCTGCCAGGTTAGTACAGCAAACCTTTAAAAATATCTTAAGGTAAGACACGGGCAAACCAAATGAAAAGGGTGTCAGATACATAGCAGCAAACGTAGGCACACATTCACTGTATAGGTAGTTATAAGGACTGACAGTATTCCACACATTATTTTATGCTAATAAACATAGTTTAATGGTAAGATACAAAATGTCCAATTTTGATTTAACTAAGAGTAAATCATAGTAAACACAATTAAACACAAAAATTGTTCACCTTTTCAATGAGACTAGTAAAAGCTAAGGCAAAGGGACTGCACTCTAATTTGGGCACAAAAAGAAAGAAAAGATATGGCAGAATATTCTCCTCTTGGTATATGAAAGAGGTAAATAAGTTATTAATTGCACTCCCCTGCTAAACTTTATGAACTTTATAATCTGGAAATGGCATTCAACCATGTGAACATTTATTTAGTTTATTTTTATATAATTATTTACCTTGCTTTACTAATTACAGTTTAGGAACAAGAATATACTTGTTCTTAAGCAGCTGGCAAAGAATACTAACTGAGATATAGAATTGAAGTCCATACAAGATAGAAATTAAAGTTTCTACAACAATGATAATGTAGGAAATTGTGATGTGTGTATATGTGGAGAGAGGGAAAAAACAGTACATGGATTGTAGAATATATTAAAATTCAGTGTGAGATTTTTATTATGCAAATTTAGAATTTCCTTTTCATAGGTGCTATTTATAATTTCATCTGTTTTCCTATCATACTACTAGTATAATGTAGAGAGAGGTGTAATATTTGGTTGATGCAGGAGCGATACATAGAATGGCAATGAAAGCTGGATTAACTTACTACATTTTCCCACCAAGACATTTCTCTTATTATTATTTTTCTTTTAATATTTGAACATTATATTTATTGGAAATAAATAACACAGAAAATATTTCATTCATCAAAAAAGTTTCATTGGATTCATTCTGTTTCAGTTCTGAGAATCAGATTATTATAAAGCATAAATATTTTTTTTCTATTTAAATTGAGTTTGTTTTGCTCTATTTCTTTTAATTCCTAAATTGACAGTGAAGAAAACTGCAGCTATCCTATCCCACTCTGACTTTTCATGTCAAGGGTCTTCAAACTTAGCAAGTTTAAGACTTGTGGACTTCAACTCCTAGAATTCTTGAGCTAACATGACTAGAGGAGGAATTCTGGGAGTTGAATTCCACAAATCTGTCGAGTTTGAAGACCCCTGATTTATATTTTAGAGGCATATGATAGGAAAGGATCAGCAATTGCCACCAGTATATATGCATGTACTATTTACAGAACCAGGAGATTTACTTAACCTATTAACAATGTAATTATACAATGAACCATGTTGGTTTGGGAAAATTTACTCTCCAGATGTTTCTATGAATCTGTTTTTTTTTCCTTTCTCCATTGCCCAGTTCCTAATCTAACCTTTAATTTTACAATTTCTGGATTTCAGATGGAGGAAAAAAATCGGCAGCTGCAAGAACGTCTCGAGTTAGCTGAGCAAAAGCTACAACAAACAATGAGAAAAGCTGAGACTTTGCCAGAAGTAGAGGCAGAATTGGCTCAGAGAATTGCCGCACTGACTAAGGTAATGTAAGTTTAAGAATAGGTTAGTATCTGAAAATTGGCTTCTTTTAACATTGATTTTTCATCCCTTTCTCCTCCAGCACCATCAGCAACAATAAAAGACTTTTGGAGTGGACAGGATGATTCTACTTAATGGCACCGTAAATAAATATTAATTAGACAAAATTACTTGCTTTAGTTTAATTTAATTTAATGGCAGAAATATTGCTTTGTGTTTCTTTTATGGCTTGATATATTTCTGCCAATATACCAGAGGAGTTTATTTATAATACATTGTATTATAAAAGAATTATGATTAACCCAGTTCAGCTAAACATCATGAAATTTATTTGTCATTGCATTTTCTTCCTGATTTTCTACATCACATTGATTCAGCAAAACACAGAGATCATTTTCATTAAGATAAATTTCAAGGTTCAATTTTTTTTTCTTCGCCACACATGAAGGATTCTGTGTTGCATGACAGCATTAAGAGCTTGGATAGGACAAGTGCCTGATGAACTATTCCAGTAATATGCAGTCCACATCTCTGGAATCCATGGTAAAATGTACAAGTTGCCAACTTAGTTGTTCTGAAAGAACAACTTATAAAAAGTAAAGGCACGCTACACTTGTAAATCCTTTGCAGTTTCTTTTTATTGACTTTCAGACCATAGTATTTTGCTTTGTATTGTGGAATTTCCCTTACATATCTTATTGTGCGACAATCTCCAGTTTGTCTTCTCAATACTTATCTCTTCAATAAAGATGAAGAGAAATTATATCGTTGATATTGAAAAGGCTATACAAACTTAAATGAATTATATTCAGTAGAAAGAAAGCCATTTCAATTAAAATGTTATATTTATAACTCATAATAATAGCAAATGATATAAAAATGATTTTGTGTTTCCCTGCTTCCATTTCAAAATATTAATGGATTATTCCTATTTGGTTATCTATTCAAATATTTTTCAGTTGCTCATGCAATCATTTAATGAGACAATGTTTTCCTGCTCTGTTAGGGTTTCTGGTAATACATCAGAAAATGGTGTGTTGAAAAGAAAATGTCAATGTACATGAATGTTTCTGCATTATTTTCTACAGAGAGAGTACATGAATGAATGTTTTTGTGTATTTTATGTATCTTCTAACCAGTGGTAGGATTCAATTTTTTTTTACTACTGGTTCTGTGGATGTGGCTTGGTGGACATGACAGGGGAAGGATACTGTAAAATCTTCAGTCAGAGGTGGTATTTGCCAGTTCTCTGCACTCTTCAAAATTTCTGCTACTGGTTCTCCAGAACTGGTCAGAACCTACTGAATACCACCTCTGTTTCTAACTAAACAAGTTAAGACAAATGCATATATTAATGCTCTATAAAGCAACATTTATTATTCCAATTTAGAATTGTCTAATTTAGAATTCTCTATTAACCAGTCAGGTGAAAATAAGTATAAATTTTAATTTTAAATATATAATCTACCAAACAGGTTCAGCCTTATCTATTTTCTCTACTGTCTCTATGTTGATGACAAAGGGTAATATTAATATTTGCAGTGATATTACTTAAAAGGCATTTTTGCTAAGCTACAGATTACCTGTTTCCAATTTTTCCAAGTCTGTTGTTCAATAAATATTTATGGTTTATATAGTTCACTTAGATTTTTATATGTAAATTAGATTTATGTGTAGCTTAAATGACTTTAATTGAATGAGGTAGGAAGCTACTATTTTAACCAGCCAACTCAATCTATGTTCTTTCTTGATATAGAGATGTTAACTCTCAAAACTTCCAACCAGCTGGAAAAACTAAGTTAGAGGGCCCCAAATTAGATAATTACATTGTACACAATATAGCTAAAATTGGTTCAAAATATATATTTAGTAGTTGCCCCTTCTTCTAAGTAGCAGAAACACCAAGCAAAAACACAGCAGGGATCTTCTTTGAATTGTGAGGAGTGGTAGGCAATAGTTCTAACAAATGCAGCTCTGGCTTAGCCTTTAATCTTCCATAATATAACACTCAATTGGCAGTTTGCTCAGAGAACCAGTAGGAGGAAGGTATGTTGGATATGTTCGTCACCTTGAGTTATTTTTAAAAATAATAATGGCAGAATAGAAATAAATAAAGGTTCTGTGGGAAGGGGGACAAATGTTGAAGATAAGGACCATCAGCCTACTTCATCTAACCAATTCAAATCCAATCACCAAAATAGGCAGGTGGTTCAATGGCTCCATATTAATATCCAAATTTGAGGGCCATTGGAAATTAGATTATATAACTATGTCCTTATCTTCTTTTTTTTTTTTTTTTGAAACAAATTTTATTGATTTTAAAAAACAAACAAACCATTATTGACCATTAAATACATTA
>BHEV01006594.1:0-27504 GCA_004319985.1 Emydocephalus ijimae | reverse complement strand
TTTTGTTTTTCTCCCAGGAATGGGATGCTGCTCATGCGATTTTCTTTGGGAAGTTTTCTCTTCCCGGTTTCAGCCTTTGCTTCAAATCCTCCCCCCCACCACCACTCCCAGATTCACTTCTTGAAAGGATGCTTGTGTAACTTTTCCTAAGCGTTGCTGGGGTGGAGAGGGGGGCAGTGTGCAGCGTGAACGAGAGGCTCCTTTCCTTTCTCCCTGAGCGCAAAACCGTCTGCCTTCTTCTCTCTTGGACGGACCGAGCAAGACTAATAAGATAATAAGATCAGATCCTAAGCGCGTTGTGGAAACAGATCTGGATCTTGTTGGAGAAAGGTAGCAAATGAATGAACTGGACTTTTGGCAAGTCTCAGGGTAGGAACTTGACGCTTTCTGGAAAGTTAGTGAGCAGGAAAATAGACATCCTTTCTGCTTTCTCCCAGTGTGGGTATCTCATTATCCCTCCCTGTAAGAAGTAACAACCACAAAGCCAAGGGAAAAAAGGACCAGTTTCTTGTGCCTGATCAGTGGTGGCCCTTTCGCACTCAGAACTCTCTCCTTTACTCTCGTCCACGATCCAGCGACCGAGCCTCCCCACGTGGAAATTAGGAGGCCTTTTCTCCCTTTCCCACACCCCCTAGCCCCCAACAGTGAGCTGCACATGCACTAGACTGCTCCGGCCAGCTCGCCATCCGAGTGCAGCCAGAATGATGCGCAGGAAAAAGCCACAGTAGGAAGTAAAGATTTCTCCCCCCACCACCCTCTCTCTCTGAAATAATGTCACAATCAGTGTGGTGCACCCTTGGAGACAAATTGGTTGGGGAGGTGGAAAGATATTAAGAAACAACTTGACTGGGCGTATAAGATGAGCCCCACGGCTTTTTTGCCCTGAAAAACATGCCTCCAAGTGGGGGAGTCGTCTTATACGGCGAGTATATAACAAACTCTATATTTTGAGTGAAAATGTTGGGGGCTCGTTTTATACGCCCAGTCGTCTTATACACCGGCAAATACGGTACACTAATATCAAAGAAATGGTGGCATAAAATCATTAAAGAAAGGATGCAAAAGGAGGGACAGAGTGAAATGTTGAATGACAAAAATTAAAATATTGTTATTTATTTTAAATAATTAAATAGAATTGTAAAATTGTCCTGTGGCAAGTTGGCTGTGATGAGTTGGCTCTGGCAAGTTGACTGTGGTAAATTGGCTGCAACAAGTTGGCTGTGGCAAGTTGTCCTATTCCCTCCTTGGGGAATATAGTTCTTTGCCATTTAGTACATAGATTATAAATCAGGTTGATTGGATCCTACAACATTTAACAGCCTTTAAAAGTAGAACTTATTTCAAACTATTCATAAATGGTAGACCATACTACTTTATGGGATTTTTTTTTTTTGAGAAACTACTAGCTCTCCCTGTTCTATACAGTTCTATTGTATGTTTTAACAAAATATGTCTTATTTTAAGTGTTTGAATTTGTCTTTTTCTGTAGAGTGATTCCTGAATTTTGTAAAATATAGCCTGAGACTAGCTTTAAAATGAAGTACTTGGTGTAAATGAGGCATACCAAGATTATAGAAAGAACCTTGATCCAACTGAAAATTTGAAAGGATTTTCAAAGATATACAGCTGTGAGATTTCATTGAACAAAATACTATATTTTAACAACAGTGGCTTATTTTTTAGGAGATTCAAAACAATCATAAAACAGTTGCTAGCCTTCGGAGATTGTTTAGACTTACAGCCCAGAAACATCAAATGGATGTCCAAAGAAAGCTTGCCAAACAAAAAAAGGTTGCATACATAAATGGACAGAGTTCCATTCCTGTAAAAACAAAAATAGTTTCAAGGTAAGTCTAAATTATTTGAAATTTTCAATTTGAAATTTTCAATTTGAAATCATACTTTTATTTTTATGGATATTTTTTTTCATCCTATAGGCAGTGGCCAGATTGGGATTTAAGGAAAGATAATATAAGAGAGATTGTTGATCCATTGCAAGCCATTGAGATGGTGGTGAACACACTTGGAATTTCCTGCAATTAAAACATGAAAGAGTTTATAATTTTGACAGTTTCAAAAAGAAATGGACTGGACTTGTGTATCAATGTACATATTATGCATTTGTTTTATAAAGGTTGTTTACCTGTGTTTGAACACATCTGTCAATCAAATTAAACTTTTTATTGATATTGATCTATTGAATTAATAAAATCTCAAGCATTACTATTATAAGAAAAGTATATACTGTGTACAATATAATAAGTTTGTTATTTTATACAATAAACTGGAAAAACAGGTTAATGTAAAGTGTATTTCTTTTGCTTTAGAGAGAAATTTGAAACATATTAACAGCTTAATAACATAAAATGAGCATGTAAAACTTGTTTTAAGGCTAAGGGGAAATTGTATTCTAAAGAACTGAACAGGATTATTCAAAGACAACACCAGAAAAAGATAATTAAAGCTCTGATAGAATTACTTCCCCCCAAAATATTGAATTGTTTCCCCCTTGCAACACATTAAACAATTTTTTTCTTTACATTTCGTTTTTACTTCATAAAATTATTTTCTGGTTTACAAATGGAGGGTAGCTTTTCTCATCCATAGAATTCTCACAGTTTTGCTTTACCACTATGAACCCTAAGTTTCCTATTGTTACTTCATGATTTCACAAAATATGACTATTAAATGGAAACATCAAAATTTTGAAAAAACAAACAAATCAGTAGTTCCAATTTATATTCAGTTCATCCCACACTCTTCAATTGCCACTTTTATTGTCATCTTTTGTATCTTCTTCCACTGATATATTTGATGCCTACATACTCCTTTTTCTGTGGTTGGACCCATATTGTGAAACAAACTCTCTGGAGTTTAAGAAACCTCATTCCCCATAATTTAGTAACGGACTCAAAAAATTAGTTTATTAAGGCTTTTTAATTGTATCAGTTGCTCTGATTTTTACTGTTTTTAACACAAACATCTATCCACATATCAGGCTGTTTTATATAATGTGAGATATATGTGATCATAGCCCGATACATGATGCATTCATTAACATGGGAGAAGATGAAAATTTGTTCTATTGCCCAAATAGGAAGTGGCTATTGCATCACTCAGATGAGAGAAAAAAGGCACAAGGATTTTGCAGATTTCATTATAAGGCTTGATACATAGAAGTTTGTAGAATCCTAAATAATTTGACAGAATAAGCTTTTGATTTTCCTTCAAATCACAGAAGATTTAAAAGTAATCCCTACATGTTTAAATGCCTTGGAGGTAGTATTATTGTCTGTCAATGTGTATGGCTAGCAAGGCTGTTATTAAAAACTATTATTTTTTAAATAGTTGATTGCAAAGCTTCCTTTCGATAAAACGCATCAACCTAAGGATTCGACCTATTATTTATTTCTTCATCCTGGAGGAACCAAGAATAGTTTACAACAGAAAAATAAAAAATATTAAGGCTATTGTAATAAAACCAACACTCAATAATAGATACAAAAATAATGTAAATTTCATTTTAACAGAAACAGTAATAAGTAACTTAAAAGTTATGTTTATTTGTAATTATCTTGCTAAACATGATTTTACTTAATTTTTTAAAAAATATGTGAATGGGGAGGAGGCAGCCTTCAGAAATGTTCTATAATTGGAAAATGTTCTACTTGCAACTGCAGTAACAGTTGAACCATCTGAGATTATGAACAGGTCCAGCCCAGTTTATTATACTTTACATTCATAAATTGTTTATGGGGCAACTGAATATCAATGTTTAACAATGAACTTGTACCATAGTATTTTTAGGAATAGTGCTTGTCTAGTCCTGTTTAGCTTTCAGTTTAACAGTCTAGCAACCCCATCCTTCACTGGTTAAAGTATGCCACCTTGAATGATAGCCTATATATAGTGGAGTACAATAATCCCAAGTATGAGATCATTAAGGTATGAATCACTTCCATGTTGGGGAAATACTGTTTAACAAAATGCAGATTATTATGTATAGTTATTTAAAAATTAGCCTAGAACTATCCAGTCACATGAAAGACCTTTTAACAGATCACAAGCATTACAGATTTTTTTCCACATTTGACTCAATCTGATGAATTAATGTTAAATTAATTATAAATTAGTAATTAAATATTTTCCCACACTTAATGTTACATTTGTAGAACTTGGAATAGTATATTGTGAAATATCCTAAAGGAGATACTGCCTTCCTACAATTTAGATGTAGATATACAAAATTTTATTTGGGGAATAAAGTTTCACAGTGAAAAGAACAGTTTTTATCTGTCAGACTTCATACAGCTGGCAAGGTCAAAGAACTAAAAATGATACGGATTTCAATAAAATGTTTTATGCCAGTCTAGGAGTAAATACAGAAGAGGGTATAATAGGAATTTCCCAGATTGATTAAAGTGAGTTAATTAAGATTGAATCTGAGGCATTTTTGATTGAATCTGAAGCCTCAAATAGCCACTACCTAGACTGAGTAGCTGTTTAAGAAATAATCTTTCAATTTATCTTTTGAAACCTTCCATCCTGTCATGCTCTCCTATAAATTATTAACTGAACTGCCTTCAGAAATGGAGCAAACTAGCAAAAGTGGAATAATACAAATTTGCCAGGAAAGGAAAGCACTCGGCATGGGGTATAAAAAGTGGATGTTTTCATTTCTATTAATATTTGCTGCAATAAAGAAACTTCTTGCTGAAGGTAAAAATCAAATATGTTGTGGTTAAAATGTGGTTATGTTAAATATGTTGTGGTTAAAATGTTAAAATGTTGTGGTTGAAATGTCACACACTTTTTCAACAACTAAGGAAATAGAAACTGATATCCTAGGTTCAAAAGTGGCATGTGTATCATCCCCTTCTGATTACGTCTTTATTTTTAAGAATATATGTAAAGATGTATGATTGCATGCATCCCAAAAGGCTGAAAGTTGTGCTAGCACTCAAAGGATTTTGGATAACAATTTAATCTTAACCAAATTTTATGTGAGTGAGAGGGGAACATGGTAATAGAAGATCACGTTTATCGGGATGTAACAGATCATTATACAATAAGCCTCGTATTACAAACATGCATTTTAATTGCATTGTTTTGTAAGATTTTTTAAAGAACTGGTGTTTAATCAATAGGTTCTAGAACACTTTCCAGAATGTCTAGTTCTTATAAAGTGAGCAAACCTACATATATAGGAGATTTTTGTCAAAATTTGAGTCATGAAGTAGAAACAATGATGTATTTAACTGGATTCTTCTGAGCATAGTCACTGATTACATATTTTAAAGACATGTGTACCAGTCTTTTTTTCCATTTGCCTACTGCCCTTGGTTGAAATGAAATGGGTTGAAGAGGGTATATTTTCCATTTCTTCCTACTTGATTATTAATACATTTCTTCTAGACAAAGCTTGTGACTTCCCCAATATTGAAAATGGAAGAATTGCCTTATATTATTATAGTTTTAAAAATCATTATTTTCCAATGAAGAAAGGTGAAAAACTCTCATATACCTGCTTGGCTGGGTATTCAGCTGAAACTGGAAGTCAAAATGGAAGGGTAAACTGCACCAATGAAGGCTGGACACCAGTCCCCAAATGTTATAGTAAGTCCACATCCTTTTCTATCTAGTCTGGTTAGAAAAGAAATGTAGTATTCTTCATACTGTAAGAAAAATTGAATGTTACATATAGTATAGGATGAGCAATCTGTATATACAATTTGATAGTTAAGTAACTGACAAATAAGTTCCAGATTGCTGTCCTGTGACCATGGGATGCTGCAACTGATTGCAAATGTGAGCTAGTTGCCAAGGACCTGAAATGTAATCAAATGACAATATGAGTGGATATGGCAGGATGGGTCATAAAGTACCTTATGTGAGAGTTTGTTGTAACTTTGAATAGTTAAGTATCCAGTTATTAAGCAAGGATTATCTGTAGATTTATCAATCTATTAACATGGCTTCCTGATGTATAGGATTTGGTTAAGTGACTATGGGTCATTTCTATAATATTCTTGCCATGTAAGAGTTTAACTTTTATGAACAAAGAAAAAAATATAACGTTTTTCTCATCTTTTTCTTTAACACGCTAAAGAGAAATGTGTCCAACCTACTTTGGATAATGGTGTTTTTTCTGATACAAAATTGTCTTATGACATCTGGGAAAGCTTAAAATATAGTTGCCATTCAGGCTACCAAACTCCAGAAGGCAAGAGGAATGCAAGTATACAGTGTCTTCAAGATGGATGGTCAGTTCAGCCACAGTGTATGGAAGCCACTAAAGAACCTTTAGGTAATACTAAACAACCCATGACCCATTGAGTCATTGTTTCAAATATATTTCCTTTAAAAAAAATCTGAATGACCACAGGTGGATAAAAAAATCAGTGAGACTTCCTGTTGTCTTCCCCATTGAGTTTCCTTATGGGAAGCTGGCAGTAAGCACTGGAAAACTTCTTTCCTTCCTTCCTCCCTCCCTCCCTCCCTTCCTCCCTCCCTCCCTCCCTCCCTATCTTCCCACTTTTATCACCTTCTGAAAGTTGCAGAACTTTTCATCCTTTAACACCCATCTTCCCCAAGATAAAAAAAAATCTTGCAAATATTGAGAATGCCATTCTGGCCAGGCTTGGAGCTACTTGCAGAGAACCTGACAAATAACCCAAGAGACCAGTAGAATTAAAGCGGACCTTTAATTGATCAGCTGAAGTCAATCTGAAAAAAAAGTGTTTTGAGTTATTTTGACTATGCTATGCCTGTCTTAATTTATGACTCATTGCTTCCATATTTAGGCTTCCCTCGAGATAACTTAAAGTGTCAGTGAATTAAAAATATCAACAACAACAAATATAATGATATCTATATGTTGTATTATTTCCTGCACAATCTATTTTCCTTTTTCCCTTTTTTCAATGCCTTTTTGGTTTTGCTGCCATTTGTTTTCAGGGACTTGCTTGGCTCCAGATCTGTTGTATGGTCACTATCATACAGTTCAGAGAGTGTTCAGTGTGAATGACAAGCTCAAATACGAATGCATGGATGGATATGTTACAGCCAGAGGAAACACAACAGAAGAAGTGCTATGTCAGATTCGAGGGTGGTCTCTTGTTCCCAAATGTAGTAGTAAGTAAATTTACAGGATTTTGCTTTAGGCAAAACCAACATTCCTAACGAGGTAGGTATCTGTCAACACTAAAAAATAGATCATTCATGTTCATTCTTATTTTGTCTTGCTTTTAAGAATTAGAGTGTTCATCTCCAAATCCTGTTGAACATGGAAAAGTCTATCCCAAGAAAAGCAGTTATGAAGAAGGAGATGTACTTCAGATTATCTGTTTGGAAGGTTATACTTTAAAAGGATCTGAGTTAATTCAGTGTTATTACTTTGGCTGGTATCCAAACTTTCCAATATGTGAAGGTACTTCTTTTATTTAAAAAAACCTGAAAATCATTTAGAAATCCATCTGAAAGACAGTTCACTCAATTTCCCTAGCAACAGAACCACTAGGCAGGCTCCATGCCTACTGTACATTACTGGATCCCCACAGCCAGATGGTAAAGCCATGTTTTCAGGCCCTTCAGTAAAGTCAGCAAGATCAGGGCCTATCTTAGGGGTGGGTGCCACAGCAGAAAAAGCTCTCCTACTGGGTCCCATCAGATTAACTTCCTTTGTGGATAGAACCTCCAACATGTCTTTCTTGCCAGAGCTGATGGGATGGATAGATGTGATTGTGGAGAGGCAGTACCTCAAATAACTCAGTCTTGTGCCATATATAAAGTTCAAATAGGCAAGTGCACTCCTCCTAGGATGTCCTATTAAATTTGCCTTCCAACAGAGCAGATGTTAAATCAAGTTTGAGACAAATCAGGCAGTAAGATACTTGTTTGGCTTCAGTATTGGATTCAGACTCCGGGATTTAAAGAATAGGTCATTTTGCAATTATCAATCAGGGCTTGTTGCTCAAGAGGCATAGCCCACAAACAACTAAAACTCTGGAGACAGAGTTGTTAGAGCAACCTGGTTCATTGGACAAGAGTTAAGCTTTTACCATAGAATTAAGACTACCAGCCATACATGAGCCTCCATTTTGGTAGAACAACCTCCATTAATATTCTCATTATACAATATATTCCTTTTCCCTAGGGTTCATCAAAATAACTGATTATGTAATTTGCTTTAAATATGTTGCAGAAATAGTTAGGAGGGAAAAATTATACTGAATCATTAACTGAAGACCAGAAACCAAGTGTTCCTTTTCTATATAAAGTATGTTTATCTTTACAATTATTTTTTCCAAGTAAGTGTATTTTACATTTTGGTTACTTTTGATTTCAATTCACTTGTTATCTTTGAAAAGTGTAGTAAATGCAATGTGCTTGATTTTTTTTTCTAGAAAAAAAAGATGTTTTGTATCTGTTTTAGTCCAAGATTTCTTTGGACATAGCTTTTCTGAAAGAATATTCCATAAAGCTTTTACTAAAACAAAATAGTATGTTGCTATTGTTTATTATTTATTATTCTGATTACAGAAAGAAGAAACAAATGCCCTCCCCCACCTCAGCCCCCAAATACCAGATTGTTAACCAATTTAAGAATGTATCGTCAGGGTGACATGATACATTATCAGTGTGAACATTCATTCCAGCTTAATGGAACTGGAGAAATCCGATGTGAGAATGGGAAATGGACTTCACCTCCCAAATGCATAGGTCTGACTCTAAATATTAGTATTAGATAATTATATAATGGAAGATGGAATTTTACTATGTAATGTAATGCCTGTGTTGTGTATTTTCTCTTCAAATATGAATGTGATATGCATTCAGGGATATTTAGTCATCCAAAATAGAGTATTTTAGATATCAGGCATTCTGGATAGCTAGTTCTATCCAAGAGATTCAGATGATATTATTTATGTAAGCATATCTTTATTCCTGGAACTAAAAAGTCTCCCTTTTATAAGTCAGAGAAGCAGTAGAAAATTGATTAGTACCAAGCACATCCTTTTGCTGAGTTTTGAATTTTCCTAGCTATGACTTTGGCTCTCTTAAAGTTAACATGTTGAGAAAGAAAAAAGGGAAATTTGTTACTTAAAAGTGCAAGAGGGTTGAAATGTCATTTACTGTATATAGATAATAATTTTGGTAAAATATAATTGAGCATCATTAGATTGTTGTTGTTGTACTTCTGTTTCCATCATTTTTATTTCTCAGATATGAGCAGGACATTAACCACAGAAGATTATTGGACTGTAAAAACTGGTGGGAACTGCAATCCCCCCCCTGTAGTTAAGAATAGTATTATTGTTACTGATATTGTTCAGTTGGCAAGTTACAACCCTGGAACTTTAGTGGAATATGCATGTCGTCCTTTACATATAATGAAAGGATCCAGTACAGTTCATTGTATCCATGGATCTTGGACTGAGCCACCAATTTGTTTAGGTAAGCCTTGAAGAATAAATACTGCACATGATATAGATGATTAAATTGAAGAATACTATGAAATCCTGAATAAAGAAATGATGTAATGCCAGATCTTAATATTTTTAAATTTAACATAATTGCCAGCTTTCATTCAAGACCTTCTGAAATATTTCTAGACAGCAGGAATATTGAGAACCAGTTATCATGGACATTTTCTTCAAGAATGATTAATGTGCTCAGAACTTTGTGTTTTAAATTCGTTCCCATCCCCCATATGGCTACATATATCATCTTTTTATTTTATATGAAATGATGTGTTATATTATTCTGCATCCACAGTGAATCTCTGGATGCCTAATCCTATTTATATATTGCAGATGGAAGACATTAGATTGAAAGACCATTATTAGATTGTATTACTATTCTATGAAATTACTTTATTATTATTATTTACAAAGTAGGTGAAAGAAACATGCAGCATTGTATTTCTATCTACCTGATAATTATTCTTTTTTAAAANNTTTCATTATGATTTAATCTTATATATTCATCCAATGGTTATATATTTTATATTGTATTCTATATCAATCTATTAACTTTTATTGTAAGGCTTAGTAGTCTATTTCTTTATCATCTTTTTATCTAACCATTGATAAAATAAATCCCATATCGTATAAAATTGTTTATCCTCATGTTCTCTAATTTCAAATGTCAATTTACCCATTTCGGCACAGTCCATGATTTTCTTAATCATTTCCTCCTGCATAGGTATTTTTTCATTTTTCCAGTTCTTAGCAAATACAATTCTAGCTGCTGTTAAAACATTTACAATCAAATATTTCAATTCTTTACAATATATTTCTGGTATAATTCCCAATAAAAATATCTCAGGTTTAAAGTCTATGTGTTGTTTTGTCATTTTTTCCAACCATGTGTGGATTATAGTCCAATATCTTTTTGCATCCGAGCATGTCCACCACATGTGGTAATATGAACCAGGTATCTGATGACTTTTCCAACATTTATCTGATTTATCCTTGAACATCCTGGCAATTATCGTCAGGGGTAAGTGCCACCTGTAAAACATCTTATACAAATTTTCTTTATATGCAGTTGACATTGTCATTTTATAATTTTGAGACCACAATTTTTGCCATTTATCTAAGTCAATCCCTTATCCAAAATTTTTCCCCACATAATCATTGTTTCTTTTACTTGTTCTTCCTCTAGTTTAAACTCTAGCAAATGTCCATAAAGTTTTTTGATTACTTTTTCATTAGTACCTGTCAAAATTTTATCTAAATCAGTCAACTTGTCATAGATACCTTCTGTTTTAATATCTTTATCAAATCTAGATTGTATTTGCAAATATGAAAACCAATTCATTTTTACACCTTGTTCTTTCAACGCTTGCATAGATTTAAGTTCACCCTTTTCTTTCAATATCTCACCATATCTAACTGTTTGTTCCTTTTTATATGTTATTGGATAGGAAAAAGCTTCAATAGTAGATAACCATAGTGGAACTTTTAAATAATATTGCTTTTTTATCTTCTCCCAGTTTAGAAACAATGCTTCTCGAATATAATGTCTTCTAAAATACCCCTGTGTTTTAGTTCCCTTATACCAGAGGAAAGCATGCCACCCTAACAGCAAGTCATGTCCTTCTAAATTCAAGAGTCTAGTATTCCTTAATGTTATCCACTCCTTTACCCATATCAGACTTGTCATTTGGTAGTATAATTCCCAATTGGGCAAAGCAAATCCTCCTCTTATTTTTGCATCTTGTAACAATTTAAGTTTTATTCTCGCTTTCTTCCCCTGCCAAATGTATTTTAGCACTATTTTGTTTAAATCTTCAAAAAAAATTTTCCCTAATCTGATTGGAATTGTCTGAAATGAGTATAAGATTCTGGGCAATACATTCATCTTAATTGTAGATATTCTCCCAATCAGTGATAATTGTAAATTTTCCCATTTTATCAAATCTGTCACAATCTGTTGTTTAAGTCTGAGATAATTGTCCTCCTTAAGTGTGCTACATCTTGGTGTTATATGTATCCCTACATACTTTACCTTGTTTGTGACCTGGATCCCCAAAACTTCCTCCAATTCTTTCTTTCATCTTACTTACATGTTCTTTGCTAAAATCTTTGTTTTATCTTTATTTATTTTCAAACCTGCTACTTTCCCATACTCTTCTATCTTTTCCATCAGTTTAGGTGCAGACTCTAATGGATCCTCTAATATAAATACCAGGTCATCTGCAAAAGCTTATAATTTATACTCGTCTTTTTTTAATTTTCATTCCTTTTATTTCTTTTTCTTCTCTGATGTTCCTGTTCAGCACTTCCAGTGTTAACACAAACAACAGAGGCGACAGTGGACAGCCTTGTCTGGTCCCTTTTCTTATATCTATGAAGTCTGTTAACTCTCCATTTATCATAACCTTTGCAGCTTGTTTATGATATATCATTTCGATGGCTTGAGTAAATTTTTTATCAAAGCCCATTTGGTCCAATTGTAACAGCATAAAACGCCAATTCACATTATCAAAGGCTTTTTGTGCATCTATAAACATCAGAGCCATTTGTTTTTCAGGATGTGCCCCATAGTATTCCAGTGTATCTAAAATTATTCTCATATTATCTTTAATATGTCTCTTCGGCAGAAATCCACTTTGATCAGGATGAATAAAATTGTTTAAATATCTTTTCAGTCTTTCTGCCAGAATTGAAGCAAAAATTTTATAATCTGAATTTAATAGTGATATAGGTCTGTAATTTTTAACTTGCTGTGGGTCTGTGTCCTTCTTCGGTACAAGTGTTATATATGCTTCTGACCATGTTTCAGATATTCTCTTCTTTTTCATAACTTCATTCATAATTTCTAATAAGTTTCCTGGAATGTTTTATAAATTCCACTGGCCATCCGGACCTGGTGCTTTCCCAATGTTTTGCTTTTTTAAAGCTTCTGTTAATTCCATCATTGTTATGTTACTTTCTAACATTGTTTCAATATCTTTGGGTATCTGGGGCAAATTTGCTTCCTGTAAGTATTTTTGAATTCTTTCTTCCTGAACATTTTCTTGATGGTACAGTTTTCCATAGTAATCTTGAATAATTTTTTCTTCTCCGCATTTCCATAAGCATACATGACCTTGTTCGTTTATCAATTGATTTATTCTTCTCGAGTCTCTTTCCTTTCTCAATTTATATGCTAGCCATCTGCCTGGTTTATTTGCATCTTCAAAATAGTTCTGCTTAGCATTTCTAATTTTTTGTGCTATTTCTTCTTTTTCCATTAGCCCCATTTTATGCTTAGTTATGTCCATTTTAATTTTAATGTCCTTTTTTGTGGAAATTTCTGTAATTCTTTTTCCAACTTCTTGTAGTCATCTTCCAATATTTTTTTAAAAAATTCTTATATATATTTCTTTTCCTTGTATAGTCCATTATCAAACCTCTTCATCGTGTCCCAGAGGTTCTGTAATGATGTATCCTCTTTTGTATTTTCTTTAAAGAAAAAAGTTAATTCTTTCTCAATTTTCTGTTTAAAGTCTTTTTCCTTTAATATCGTATTAAAGTCCATCTAGATCTCCTTTTTTGTCCTTTCCATACAAGTGTTATTGGATTGTGATCTGCCCAAGTACTTGCTTCTATTTCAATGTCTTATATGTTAGAAAGCAATTCTGTTGACATCCATATCATATCTATTCTAGACCATGATGCATGTTTATTTGAATAAAAGGTATATTGTTTATTTTCCGCATTTCTCTCTCTCCATGCATCTTTTAAGTTTATCTCATCTGCCATTCGAAAGAAGGATTTTGGAAATGTCTTTCTAGTTTTCTTTGCTGTTTTTTGTGTTTTATAATCCAATTTGTTATTTATTGTTCCATTAAGATCCCCCATCAGACAGATATTAGCATAGTCCAGTTCAATTATTTTCTTATGTAATTTCCTGTAAAAATCTTCTTGATTATCATTTGGAGCATAAATTGCTATTTAAAGTGTCTTTAGATTATTGTCCGTTATCTCTACCATCAAAATCCTTCCATCATCATCTGTATATATTTGTTCCGCAGGGATTGTATCTCTAATGTATAACACCACTCCTCTCTTTTTAAAATGTGTTAACGCTGTAAATAATTTCCCTAATTTTTGTTGTTTCAGTATATAATCATGTTGTTTTTGAATATGTACTTCTTGGAGGCAGATTGTATCAAATTTTAATTTCTCTAACTTATGAAATACTTTTCTTCTTTTAATAGCTGAATTAAGCCCATTTATATTAATTGTAATCAATTTTTTCTCATCCATTTTAGACTTTGTTAGAAGGATTTGTTGCTCTAGTAGATCTTGGTTCTCATTGTTCTCTGGGTACACCACCTATGGCTCCTTTCTCTTTTTCAATTACTGCTGTATATTCCTCTTGAAATTCAATTGAGACTCTTCTTTTCTTGTATCTTCCTCCCTTCCTCTAAAACATTCCAGATAGAATAACTCCGCTTTTTCAACTGTATCAATTCTGTGTCTTTGTTCCTGCCAGGTAAACATGAGACCTTCGGGTATCAGCCATCTGTAATTTATTCCTCTTTTAAGTAACTCTTTGGTCAAAAATAAATATTCTCTTCTTATCTCTCTCACTCTTCTTGGTACCTATTTCAGTACCACTATTTCTTTATCTTTGTACTTTAGTGTTTTTTCTCTTGCCGCCTGCAGTATTTGTGATTTTATTATTTTCTTAGTAAATCTTATATGAACTTCTCTTGGCAGTTTATTTCTCATCGCATATCTTATATAAACATGAAAAACCTCGTCTATTCCATCCATCACCTTCTCTTTAGTTACCTCTAATGCTTCTGCCAGGATTTCTGTCATCATTTCAGCAAGGTTTTCACCCTTTTATTCTTCTATATTTTGAAATCTAAGATAGAATTCTGATCTATCAATTTCCCATCCCAATGATTGCAGAGATCTGCCCTTATCTCTTTCCACTTCACTCAATCGGGTATCCATATCTCCAATCTTCTTATCTCTTTGTACATCTTGTTCTTCAATTTTCTTAATTCTGTCCTCATATCGCATCATCATCTGTTGAATATTTTCTATTTTTTCATCTGTCTTTTCTGTTCTTTGCTCGATATTCTCAGTTCTCTTTTCAATATTATCTGTTTTTACTTGTATCTTTTGAATTCCTTGCATAATCATCTGCAGTGTCACTTCTTTCTCCTTCTCTTGTTGTAACATCACCTGTATTGATCATTGTCCTCCAGATGGTGAGGAAGAAGTCGGGATTGAGGAAGCTGAGGCTGGCATTTTTCTGCTCATCTTGAAGTACAATAGAAAAATTGAATAAAAAAAGCAAGAGCAGCCAATTGCCACTCCAGTAAAAAAATAAAAATAAAAGAGGGAAGGGAGAAATCTTCAGGCACTTGAATACCTTAATCCAATTGGTTCCAATTATGTAGGAAAAAAAGGAAAACAAGAAAAAAAAAGAAAAGGTTTAATTTGTGCTTAATCTCGTCGCTTGAGCACTTTTATCTTCACTTTTAAATTTAAATTTTAGTCTTTTAGGGTGTTCTCTCCAGAAAAAAATAAGTAGGAAATTATCTCACCAAACTGACACACTTTCTTTCCAGCTTTCTTCCGTTCTGGAGCTGTCCCAGCTTCAGCAGCTTTAATGGCTGCCTCTCCACTGCGGGGAAAAAAGGGCTTCTCCTGGATCTACCAGGGACTTTGTGATGTCCCTGGGATCGACAGGATGTGCCCTCCTCTGTCACCATCTCTACAGGATGGTTTAGGTCCATTGGGACCATCCTGCAATGGAGATATCAGCAGCGATCTTAGAGCTTAAAGATCGCATGCTGCACTGCTGTGACGCAAGCTCCACCCCCCCCCCCATAATTATTCTTTAAAAGTATAATAGTTGTTTCTCTCCAAAAATGTCTTCTCCAAAACAATTTGAAAACTGATTGCTTTAAGTGTGGTTAAAATACAACATTTGACCAGCATAGTTAATATTCAACATGTGTTTAAACATATTGTTTGGTTATCACAATTGATATATCTTTATTTTATAAGAAATAGTTAACAATAGATAAGCTCTGCTCATGATACATGTTGTGTTTTTGATTGAGTTGCTACAATGTGAATAATACATTAAAGGATTGATCAGTTGTTGTTTTTATATATACTGGGGACCATGGTTCTGATAGTCATATTATTGTTGACCATCACAAAGCTTTAATCTCTAAGGCAGGAGACCATAAAAGGCAGCAAATCATTGTTAATGATAAATGAAGAATGTTTTCCTTGTCCATCTCCCAATGTCAGCAATCAATTAGGTTTTTTGCCTTGGTAAATTACTGAGTACTGATAATTTTTTAATCACAGAACTTAATATATTATTGTTGACTCTTGTCTTACAGAGCCATGTTTAGCTAGGAGAGAAATTCCTGACAATTACAACCTAGAAATGAAATGGAAGTTGGAAGAGGAATGGTATTTCATGCATGGTGATTTTATTGAATTTGTATGTAAACCAGGATATGTTTTGCCACCTTTAGTTTCAGAATCCAAATTGCTGGTGCAATGTAATGATGGGCAATTGAGATACCCTCAGTGTATTTCCAAAGGTAAAAAGATGCTGATCTTAACAAAAGTTTTATCTGGGTTTGACAAATTCCAACATCCTGAGATAGCAACCATTTACAGTCATGACTGTGATGAAAAAGTATGATAAAAAAAGCTGTTTTAGGCCCAGTACTCTTCAACATCTTCATCAATTATTTGGACAAGGGGATAGATGAGGAACTCATCAAATTTGCAGACAACACCAAGCTGGCAGGAATAGCCAACACTCCAGAAGATAGGCTTAAGATACAGAAGGATCTTGACAGACTTGAACATTGGGTGCTATCTAACAAAATGAAATTCAATGGTGAAAAAAATTAAGGTTCTACACTTAGGCAAGAAAAACAAAATGCACAGATTCAGTATATTAATACCTCGCACAAATAGTAACTGTGAAAGGGATCTTGGAGTCCTAGTGGACAACAATTTCAATACAAGTCTGCAGTGTGATGCAGCTGCCAAAAAAGCCAACACAGTTCTAGGCTGCATAAACAAAGGGATAGAATCAAGATCACATGAAGTATTAATACCACTTTATAATGCCTTGGTAAGGCCACACATGGAAAACTGCATCCAGTTTTGGTCGCCACGATGTAAAAAAGATGTTGAGACTCTAGAACAGGAATGTCAAACAAAAGGCTAGATCTGGCCCATGGGGCCGATTTGAAAATATCAAAGGACCAGCCAGTGGTGCCTCTGCTAGAAAAAAGGGGGTGCGGGTGGGGCACCCGTTCCCCCTCTGCAACCGCTTTTGGTCTCCACAGTGGTCCAGGAGGCCTTCCAGGCCAAAAATGGAGCCTCCGGAATGGTCCAGGAGGCCTTCCAGGCTCTGCAGTGCTCCAGGAGGCCGTCCTTGACTCAGAAGGTTATAAAAGGGAGAAAAAGTAAAATATTTTACCTTTCAAGCTTGCAGGATTCTGTTACTATAGCCTATGTCAACAATTTATAGTTCTAGTCTTCCTATGGAGTCAGTTTCTTGATCTGTTCTCTCTCTCATAAGGTGATCAAGAAGATCAAGCAAATATTAAAAAAAACAAAGTCACAGAAATGTACGCTTTTCTATTTTTATAAGTTTATAAACCATGTCTGAGGAGGTGCAGTCCTGTGTCACGCCCACCATGGCCACACCTACCATGGCCATGCCAATCCCCCCCTCCAGCCCTCCAAGGTCAAACTCAATCCTGATGTGGCCCTTAATGAAATTGAGTTTGACACCCTTGCTCGAGAAAGAATGCAGAGAAGAGCAACAAATATGGGACTGGAGGCTAAAACATATAAAGAATGGTTGCTGGAATTGAATATGTCTAGTTTAATGAAAAGGAGGACTAGGGGTGACATGATTGCAATGTTCGGATATCTCAGGTCTTGCCACAAAGAAGAGGAAGCCAAGCATCTGAGGGCAGGACAAGAAACACCTGAGGGCAGACAAGAAGCAATGGGTGGAAACTAATCAAGGAGAGAAGCCACTTAGAACAAAAGAGAAATTTCCAGTTAGAACAATTAATCAGTGGAGCAACCTTCAGAAGTTGTGAATACTTCAATACTGGAAGTTTTCTTTCTCAGGTTTCCTTCCTAAGCAGAGGGTTGGACTAGAAGACCTCTAAGGTCCCTTCCAACTCTGTTATTCTATTCTAATTATGCAAGCAATGCCCATATTTATGACTTGCAGCCCTATCCCCTCTTTCGTGTGTTCACCATTACAATAAGTTACTATGCATTGTCCTATGCCTAACCATTCCCCTGCCCCTTTACAGAGCAAAGGGATTTTGCTTAAATAAATTACCTTTTCCTGTGCTGCTTTTCTCTCAATGCAATAGGTCCCTAAAATGTATTAATCACAAGTTCTTCTTCTCTCGTGTCACTACACGCTTTGTGATCTTAATTAGTTATTAGAGTCATGGGCCAGTTGGCAGTTGATGCCTAATCAGTTTCACGATAAAGGCTTTGTGTGCCTCCTAAGGGGCTTGTGGCTTGCAGTTGCAAGCATGCTAGACCAATGGTTCTGAACCTGTGGTCCGTGGTCCTCTGAGGGGGCACTGTCATCATGGGGAGTCTGCAAAGACTTAAAGAAATGTTATGAATTAAATCGTAAGTTATATCTTGGGGGGTCCGTGGGCCACAAAAATTATTTAAAGAGGTTCCATGATGAACCTAGCATAGTGATGAGAATCACTATGCTAGGCAAACAGCCAGTGCTAGTGCATTTGTTTCAATGTATATTCCCCATGGTGTACATGCTTATTATTTTAGGTAAATATTAACAACCGTTCTGTTTTTACCGATTTTTACAGCGCTGAAAATGGTGGGATAATTTGGGGAAAGGGTTATAGATTTGCCCTTTTATTTGACTTCCTTATGAGTTAATTTCTGAAAAATTTCCCTGCTGTTTGAGCTCATCCAGCTATTTGGGGTTATATCCTTCTTATGCTGCAAAGTAAAGAAAAATCAAAATAAAATTTCGAGCAAGTAATGCGATTTTATTTAATAAACGAGTTGACAAAACTAATTGCAAACATGGATTGCCAGGATATCACTGGTGGTTAAAAGTTCAATCATTATATTACAGTAATGAGATTCATCAGTTATGTGCATCTAAATGTTATTCTTTCATATAAAAACATAGCTGTAGATAGATAATATGGATAATAATATATATAAAATCAAAATGATGACATTATCTCTCACTTTGAATGGGGAAACATTTTTATCCCAATTTTATAGTTTACTACTATATATATATAGTTTTATTTGGGTTTTCAAACACACAAAATACAAGTAAAACATCTTTTTTGATTTTAGCCATCAACATAACTGTCTTATGCTGCCTTTATTTTTTCCCCCACTGTGTTTTGCAGGCTTAAATACTAACTGTGGTCCTCCACCTTCCATAGAAAATGGGGCTGTTATGAGCTCATTAACAGAAAACTATGAAGATGGTTCAACAGTACAGTACAGTTGCAATGAATATCATGTTTTGCAAGGAACCGTAACAGTCTTTTGTTCAAGGAACCAATGGACTACTCCACCTGTTTGTATAGGTATTGTATAGTAGTGTTATCATTATAACAATGCAAATAGATACCAAATAAACATTCCGCTTCAATTCATTTCAATACATTTTAGAAAATTATTGGTGTATTCTTGTCTAAATTGGGGGTCCTTAATGTAAAGTTTTCCAATTGGTCAATTATATTACATGGCAATGAATTAGATGTTGCAGTTATGCATTGTAGCACTGGAATGAAAGCTCAGATTTGATATATATTAGCAATGAGAATAGACTGCTCTTGAGGAATGTGTTTCTCATTCTGCACGCAGCCTGAATGTTAAATCATTGGAACTTCAAGCAACCTGTGTTTTGAATTAAAGGATGACATGTAATAATGTTTCCCTGATTCATGATTTGATAAGGGATGAGAGGGTTGACCTATTAATGAAATGTTCTTGGGCATGGAGGAGCATATTCCCATTTCAGAAATGAGTCTATCTGGGTTTCAAGCATGGCTTCACTTGCCACTCTTAGTGATGGAATGATTATTGTCATCTGACAGATGCTATTGACTTTCAGAGGCGTTGCCCCACAGCTAATCAGGTGTGAGGCCCCATTGATAAGATTGGTTTCTAAAGATGGACTTTAATTGTTGCTTTTGTATTGTCTTCTTGAGATTCCCTGCTTGAGCTGCTTGTAGTAGGCATGTTGGTGTTAGAGTTCCCCAGACTTACAAAATTGGGGGACTTCAACTTGCTTTCCCTAGATATGGAACAGGAAGCAGCTCAGCAGTTCATGGCCACCAGGCAAAACAGATCTGATCTCACTCAGATTATTTTAAGCCCTGGCTCACAGCAGTGGTATTAGTCCTTTGAAGTAGTCTAGACAAGAAACACAACAATGAATACTCGCTTTATCTTCTAATTAGCAATCTAATGGAGTAAAAATAAACTCTTGATAATTCAAATTTATGAAGTTTAGTTCATTAATATTTATATTTTATCGGATGCACTATAAAAAGAATCCTAATATCTAAGGGAAATGTTATATTATATTTCATGGTATGGTAAAAATAATAATATTTTATTTATATTCTAAAGAGCCATGCACCTTGTCACAGGAAGAGATGGCAAAAAATAATTTACTTTTGAGATGGAGTTTTGACAATCGACCTTATTTTCTTCACGGAGAATTTGTTGAATTTGTATGCAAAGCTTATCACACTGGACTTCTATCAAATTCACCCTCTGATTTTAGAGCACAGTGTCAGAATGGACAACTATTGTATCCACAATGCGTTAAGAATAAAGGGTAAGGAAAACATTATCTGCACCATATTTTCACACTTATGTAGCCCTTATTATTTCGTTATTCAAATGTATGTTAAGGATTTGGGTATATTGACTAACAAAATGATATTGGGACAATGTATATTAAATATATTTATCCAAAATGTTTAAACACTTATTTATTGCTACCTCAAAAATATCAATTTCCAAGGACTTCCTGTTTGGTTTCTTTCATTCTGCCATAATTAAAAGAATAGAAGATTTTTATTTTTTAATTTATCAAAGCTCCATTGAACCTGAATTATTGGCAATATTAAAAAGAAATATGTTCTGCTCTATTAAATTAAATATCTCTTACAGGACTTAGCTTGATGTAGAAGACTTGATAGATATTTATACAATGTATCTTGTAATTATATAAAGCACCTTGTAAAATAGAGAAATGGAAAGTATTCTAGTATGGGTACATAAAATGAGATTAAAGCATTAGACAGAACAGATATTCTGTTCAAGAATATGCAAAAAAAAAATGCTATAAAATTAGTCCTCTTTTTTTTTAGATGAGAGATCAGTTGACAGAAAATACAGAATAGGTTACTTCGAAGTTACATTGGTTTATATAAGCTCTATTTTGAGCTGAGTAGGACTCCTGTTTTCTCACTTATGAATAATTAATCTGATATTCTAAACTAGGTGTCTCCAACTCAAGGCCCAGAGGCCGCATCTGGCCCATTGGGAGCTTAAATCTAGCTTGGAATATCAAAGGACCAGCCCGCAGTGCCTCTGCTAGCAAACACAGGCCAAAAAATGGGCTGAAGACAGGGCTGAAAATGGGCCGAAACAGGCCAAAAATGGGCCAAAAACGGATTTTAAAAGGGCCAGAAAATGGGCCAAAAACAGATCAAAAAAGGGCCAAAAATGAACCAAAAATGGGCTATACCAGTGGTGAGATTCAAAAATTTTTACTACCAGTTCTGTGGGCATAGCTTGGTGGGCGTGGGGAAGGATACTGTAAAATCTCCTGTCAGAGGTGGTATTTGCTGGTTTTCTGAACTACTCAAAATTTCCACTACCGTTTCTCCAGAACTGGTCAGAACCTGCTGAATACCACCTCTGGGCTGTACTGCCTGTTTTCAGCCTCAACGGCCTCCAGCAGCACTTTGCTGCCCCAAAATAGGCCACACAGGGGCCTTGGGAGGCCTGTTTTTGCTTGGCAGAGTGCTGCAGAAGGTCATGGAGGGCAAAAATGAGGTACAGGGGGCGCATGCGGCCCCCATGGCCCATTTTGCCCAGTAAAGTGCTGCAGGAGGCGTCAGTCCCATCTTCTCATTCCCTGCCATCTCCCATATTGGCCCATGGAGGAGAACTACAATGCTGACCCACCCTTGAAGAAATCCTGTTTGACACCCTTATTCTAAACCAAGCTTTAGAAGTACTGGATATAATTATATATTTTGTCTCTCTTTGTAAGTAACATATTTTGTTTTTCTTTAGATAAGAAAATTGAAAAAAAAATAATTGAGTGACTTCTCTTCCTCATTTCATCTTGCAAGAAACATGCAAATTAACATTCATCATAGTACCTTTTTTTTTTAACTGCTTGAAGACTAGTTACTCAAGTTTATTGGAATAGCTGTTGTCTTCAGCATGGAACATCATTTGAAGATGCTTACAAACAGGATAATTCTGATTTGGATTTGGATTCGGATAAATAAATATTCATATTTATTACAATAAAAGCTTTGCATTTACCCGCTTCGTTTTTTAAAATATACCTTAAAAGACTTTTTCATATCTGAGATTAATCAGCACACTCTGGGTACTTTTATGTGACACAGTAATATGAGGTTTATTAATCATAATCGTTTTATTTATTAAGCCTTTTGAGGGTGAAGGTTCGTTCTCTGGGCTAAAGCCTGTTAAAACATTTGCTTAACAAAATGAAAGTGTATATTAGGCTTTCAGGATGCACTTTTTCTAATACAGAAATCTTAATGGCCTTTCATGAATTAACTTCATCCACTGTACAATTCCAGCGGGAACCCAAATTGCTATGATTGTGCATAGAAAAACTTAGGAACTCTATTATGAAAAAAGTCAAGAGCAGAACTTTGGTATTTGAGAGGTTCATTGTAGGAACAACAGTTCAGGTAGAGAGATTGTCTTGACACTGAGTCTCCACTTCCAGGAATAAAGGAGAGACCTATATCTGAATGCTTTGCTATTTCATCCTCAGCAACTACTTGATCTTGGATGGGGATATTTGAAGACCAGATATCAAGATGAATAACAACGGTATCTGTCTCCTTTTTATACATGACTGGAAATACCCAAAATGCAAATCACCAAGTAATTAATGCAAAGCAAAACAATTTATTAAGGATGATAAATTCTTTGCAGAAATTAGGTATGTCTGGTATTAAGAAAAAAAGGACTAGGGTGACATGATAGCAGCTTTTGAGGGGCTACCATAAAGAAGAGGGGTTAACCTATTTTCCAAAGCACCAAAAGGCAAGGCAAGAAACAATGGATGGAAACTGAGGAGAGAGGCAACCTGGAATCAAGGAGAGAGGCAACCTGGAATTAAGGAGAAACTTTCTAACAGCGAGAACCAGGGGTGGGATTCTACTGGTTCGGACCGGTTTGGGCAAACCCCTTGCTCCAAAGATCAGCTGGCAGCCAACTAGTTCACTGCGACAAGCATGTGGGCCCGCACACCTGCTCCTGCTCTTTCCTGTGCTTTATTTCCTTTTTTTTTAGAGCACAGCTGATTTGCGCGGCAGAGAGGTTTGCCGTGTTTTATTCATGTGTTAGCCGTGTTTTATAAATGTTTTATTCACAGAGACTGCAGTAGAAGGTGAGTATTAGAGCTTTTTTAAACGCAGATAGAGAGTGCACAAAGCACATATGTGCACGCAAAGTGAGCGATCACCGAACTGGTTGTTATCCCAGTGGAATCCCACCCCTACTTCAGCCCCAGCCTGGGCCACACAGCTTCTCTGGGGCACTCTCAGTCCACAATCCAACCAGGGATGGGATTCAACCGGTGTTACTATTGGTTCGGTGACTGTGTTTTGCCTGACGTGCAATGCACACGCGTGTAAAAAACCTTAAGCTGTGCCCCCCAGACAGCTGAAAAGTGCTGCACGCAGGTGCACAGCATTTGAAAAGCCACTTTTTTCCTGCTTTTTCAACCTCAGCTGTGCTGGATAGCAAACACAGAACCATTTCGGTGTCTGCTGCTCTTCAGAGCTACCGGTTCTATAGAGCCAGGCAGAACCGGTAGCATCCCACCCCTGAATCTAACCAACACCACCAAAAAACCAGTTGTTCAGCAAAAAGAAGCCAAATTTTAAAAGAGAAAAATTAAAAGGTGCGAAAAAGAGAAAAACAACAAGCAGCTGAACCAGAAAAGCCGAACAGCTGTCAAACCTTTCCGCAAATCTAAAAGATGAAGAGAATCCAGGGAGTAGAATAATTCTTCAATAAATTCCAACAATTCAGAGCTCTTTTAGGCTGGTCTGAATGAGCTGAGACCGAGTGAAGAACTGGGGACCATTGCCAGGGGACGGGGGATGTCCTCAGAATTCAACTTGGTCTGTAGAGAAACAAGGCTAGAGACTACCCAGCCTGGATTCTCCCTTTGATTCAATGGAGAACAATTAACCAGATAAATGGCTTGCCTTAGAAGTTGTGGGTGCCTCCATCACTGGAGGCTTTTAAGAAGAGACTGGGAAGCCACTTGTTTGAAATAATATAGGGTCTTCTGCTTGAGGAGGGGATTGGGCTGGAAGACCTCCAAGATCCCCTCCCGCTGTATTGATTATTATGATTATTGAAACAAATGATACATACATTTTTCTATGTAATAGGTCAAAAGGCAAGTGATCAAAGAACATAAGACATTGATTACCTGTCAGAAAAATAGAAAACATTATTCCACATAACATTCCACAAGTGGCATATTTATGGGTTACATTTCTGTTTCTCAGCTGGGGTTGTTATTTTTCTTAAAACTTAAAATTGTATTCATGGACTTTCAGAATACACTATTGTATAGTGATGAAAAAGCAAGCTTTCCCATACCAAAAGAAATGTCCTGGATTAAGAAAAAAAATCGTTGGAATTTTTTTTTTAAAAAAGGCCTAGACTGTCATGCTAAAAATGTCAAATATCACCTTTAAAATGCTAAAAATGAAGCCTAAAATTCTAGATGACCAATCTGCTCTTTGTGCAGAGTAATTTCTAATTCTCTAATTGGCCTTACTCTCTCAGCTACGGCTTGTTCCATTGTTTTATTTTTTTACCTAAGGAAAGCCCTAAACTAAGGATGAGGAGAAGCTTTAAAGGCAAAACATCCCCTTTTGAAACAGAAGATGATTCCTATTTAGAATGTGTATGTGTACTGCATCTAGTAAGCAGCAGTAAACACACATACACAAATATAACTGGAAAAGTTAGTTCTCCAAAATATAGAATAATCAGTCTTTCCCAATATTCTTTTGCTCAAATGACCTCTGCCCCATTCCCTCATGCTTGCTTGGCAGAGATGATTTCACAAGTTTGTATATTAATGTGCATATATGATATTCTTCTGATTAAATTTTTAAATTGCATAGAGATTATTGTATGGTCGGTTGTGTTTAGTTTTAATTTAATTTAGTGGTGTTTGTCCAGTTTTACTTGTGGAAGAGCACCTCATTTCGTTGCACCCACTTGCGAGTGTAATGACAAATAAACTCTTATGTCTTATGTCTTAAAATCGGAATTCTGATTTTTCATCGTGCCCCCCCCCTTCCCCACCCTTCTCCTCCTTCCTCTCCCCTCAGAGGCCCCCTGAGTCAGGAGCAGGGAAGCAGCTGCCCAGCTCCGGAGCTGATCCACACCACCGGCTGGAAAGGAAGGGTGTTGGTGTGTGTGTGCGATTTCTTGGCGCATGGCACTGGGTCTCTTTTGGCTGGCCCCGAAAGAGCGCGCAGGGGGCGGGTGGTGGAGATGCGGGAGCGAATGTGAGAAGGAAGCGAACCTCATTGCAAAGTGGGTTTGAACACTCGTTGCGCTCCAGAGGCTTGGAATTAGTCCGGGTTTGGGGAGGGGAAGAACGGAGAAAGGCGAGACTGGGCTGCTCCAGGAGAAGAAGGCGGAAGGCACCCTGGGGTCTGAGCCGCTCGCAGCGGAAACCACCCTTAGCCCGACGTGGGGAGAGCGAGGTTAGCACCCACCAGCCCGTCCTTCCCGCCTCCGCGGCTCGGTTTCCCCTACCGGTTTCCTTTTGTGAGGAGGGCTGTGGGGGAAGGCGCTCACCCGAGAGGATCTCTCCTTCTCTCTCCCTGCAAGGTCTGCGCTGCGGAGGAGAGGGCAGAAGGTTCCTCCTGCTTGCTGAGAGGTGAGGAAGCCACGGCTCACCCGGTGAGATTTGGGAACGAGGAGCAGGAGGAGGCACGCACACACCCGCGACTCACTTTCCCAGCTCTGCCCAGCCCTCGCGGCTCTGGCGCGGCCCTGGCAGGATGAGCAGAGGGTCCGGCGGGGAGGCGCTCGCTGCCCACCGGGGCCGCACCAGAGCTGTAAGGGCTGGGCAGAACTGGGAAAGTGAGCCATGGGTGTGTGCGTGCCTCCTCCTGCCCCTCGTTCCCAAATCTTGCCGGGCGAGCCACAGCTTCCTCATCTCTCAGCAAGCAGGAGGAACCTCCTGCCCTCTCCTCCTCAGTGCAGACTTTGACCTTGCAGGGAGAGAGAGGGAGAGAACCTCTCGGGCGAGTGCCTTTCCCCGCAGCCCTCCGCACGAAAGGAGGACCCGCTGGTAGGGGAAACCAACGTGCATCGGAGCAACCCCATGGTCCTCCATGAATCGAGAAGGGGCTTTAAAGAAAAACCACTGGAGGTCCAATCGCCCAGGTAGATCAGCCTCACTTCCTGAGAGGCGGGGGAGGAAGGGAGAGGTTTCCTGGGGATGCGGAGGTGTGGAAAGAGCCAGACGGCTGCAGCTCCCTCCGGAGAGTAAAAGCAATGTTCATTTAATAAAAAATTCCCCTGCGGGAAATCGCGCAGAGGGAAGAAGAAGAAAAAAGAGCTTGGAGCCATGACTGGACTGGGATTGCTTCAGCAGGTAAGTATCCTTGCCTCTTCAAGATGATGAAAGCAATCATGAGCTGCTTCCATGGACCCCAAGTTGAGAGTTCTTTCAGCCTAATGGGTAACATTATAACTTCCAAGACACCTTGCCTTGGCATAAGGACATTTGAATGCTCTTCAAATACTCATTGAAGGCTTCAGGGAAGTCTGCTGTACAGCAGTATCAAAGGAAGGACCTTGAACATGACCCAGTGAATCCAAGTCTTGTAAGAAATATGAGAAGGGCACATAAATTGTACATGGAACAGGGGTGGGCAAACTTTTTGGCTCGGGGGCCGCAATGACTTTTAAAATTTGACAAACGGGCCAGGTCAGCACAAGATTTTTTGGGAATCACCCCCCCACACTTTCCCCCTCTTCTCCTCCTTCCCCTCCCCTCGGAGGCCCTCTGAGTCAGGAGTCGCTACCGCCAGCGTGGCTCGGCGCAGCTCCAGTCCCGCATTGCCTCGGGAAGGGAAAGGCAAAAAGGAAGAGCCACGGCAGTGCTTTGCAACAGCAGCAGCGGCACCGGAGGCTCAGGCTCAGCGGCTTCTGGTTTTGCCTTTTCCTTCCCAAGGCAACACGGGACTGGAACGTGCGGAGCTGTGCTGGCGGTAGCAACTCCTGACAGCCCCAGCCAGACACCTGAGTGGAGCCCGGGCAGAACTGCCTGTTGCTGCTGCTGGAGCACCGCTGGGTCGCCTCCTCCAAGCAGCCCGCCCGCCTGCCGGGCTTCTCCTCCGCCACGCGGCTCGGGGCCAGGTGCAAGCGCTCCCGAGTTAAAAGGAAGCCGAAAGTTGCTGGGAAGTTGCTCAGGTTTCCAGGGCTTCCAGGGCTTTGCAAAGGCAAAGTTTGCAGGCGGGAGTGTCTTCCTGCCGAGGAGTGAGAAGGGTTCCACCCAGTGGGTGGGGCGGGCTGCTTGGAGCTGGCTGCCATGCGGCTCGTGGCGAGGCGTGAGCGCCCGCGAGTTAAAAGTTGCTGGGAAGTTGCTCTGGTGCTGGGAGCAGGCTTTTAAAGTGCCACCTGAGCAAAGTTT
>BHEV01006592.1:0-26497 GCA_004319985.1 Emydocephalus ijimae | reverse complement strand
CACAAGATTCAGCAATCCATCTGCATTTGAAAAAGAAAGGCCATTTTTTTTGAAGACAGCAAGTCCACATTATGAGCAGTGAGGATTGCTGGTTTGAAAGAGGGGCCAAACAGACCATCTGGGTTAAACTGGAACAATGCTTTCTCAACAGAGAGGGAGGGACAAAACTCCACCTATCTCCTGTTTACAACACAGCCCTTTCATCGGTTCCAAGAAGGTTCCACGCCCATTTGCACTATTCAGGGGACCTGGAGGCAAATAAACCTCTAAATAGCCTGAACAACTCTGAGAGAGCTGATGACCAAAAGACCTCAAAGAATATAAATCCTTCCGTTCTCTACCATTCATGCAGAAGAAGCTTCTTGATGAAAAGTGAAACATCTTCAAGGAAAAACAAAGAAAATCCAGTTGCCTTTTAAAAAAAAAGTTCCTTTGGGATCCCCCAGCTTAAGGAAGAATTCTAATTCTTTCATACACTTCATTACACTAATTCTTTCATGCAATACAGATAACAGATAACCAGAGTTGGAAGGGACCTTGTAGGTCATCTAGTCCAACCCCCCTGCCCAAGCGGAAGACCCCACACCATTTCTGACAAATGGCAGTCCAATCTCTTCTTGAAAGCCTCGAGTGATGATGCTCAGACAACTTCCGAGGGCAAGCTGTTCCATTGGTTGATTGTTCTCACTGTCAGAAAGTTCCTCCTTATTTCCAGGTTAAATTTCTCCTTGTTCAGTTTCTATCCATTATTCCTTGTATGGCCTACAGGCGCTTTAGAAAATAGGTTGTCCCCTTCCTCCCTGTGGCAGCCCCTCAAATATTGGAAAACCGCTATCATGTCTCCCCTGGTCCTTCTCTTTACTAGACTAGCCAAGCCCAATTCTTCCCTATAATGAATTCCTCCCTGCTCTATTCAGCCCAGATTTTATGTTTCTATGCAGAATGAATGACAAGATAACCATCCCATAAACACTTAACCACAAAATTTTTTACCAGGGTTGTACTACATAATAAATATTCATTGCCTCTTAACCAGGGGTGGGCTGCTGAGGGTTCACAGGAGTTTGGGAGAGCTCCTCGCTAAGATTTTGTGCAGTTCAGATTCCACTCCTGGATGGCCCCCGCTCATTGCTCTCCATCCCTCACAGGAATCCCTACATGGCCTGTTTTGGATACAGGTAAATGCAGGGCATGTGCAGAGGCTCGGGGAGAGGGAGAAACAGGCCTCCCTGGCATTCAGGAAGGCCAGAAATGGGTCCATTTCTGGCTTCCAGAGAGCCTCTACAGCCAGGGGAGGCTGTTTTAACCCTCCCGGAGGTTTGAGAAAAGCCTCCGGAGCCCAGGGAAGGCAAAAATGCCCCCCCCCCACCGCTGTGGTGCAGGAAGCTGAATAGGCCATGCCACCATGGCCACGCCCAAGGCAACCGGACAGAGAACCCTTTGCTAAATTTTTTGAAGCCCTTCTCTGCTCTTAACTATCACTTTGAATTTTGTCATAGTTGATCGATGGGTCCTTATTATCAAACTATCTCCTTTTGCTTAAGGGCAAACTTTTTTTTTTTTTTTTTTGAGTGGTAGGAAGGAGGACAACAGAAAGCAACCATTTAGGGGACTAATGTCCCACGTTAGGAATTTTGAGAATATGTCACGGGTGATTTCATAAAATGGCTGTCAGGCAGGGTGAGGGCAGTGGCCACTTTGCTTAGCAAGAGATATTCCAGTCAGGTTGCTTCTCAACATCCCTTCTAGTCCTCTGGGGTTATTCACTGCCATCCAATTTGCATTTATTGTTCCCCTGGGGAGATTGGAACACTTCAAGAGAAAGCACTTTGACTGCATCCACTCTTTATTTTGTATTTCTATAATAATGCTTCTGAGGCCAGCATGGAGCCCAGAAACATTCTTATCCATCAAAATGATGCTATAGGCAATATCTTTGGTTTGAAGCAACCCAGGTTCCTATATAAAAGAAAATTAGTTGGGAAAGGATCCTGACAGGTGGCAAAGGAGGTGTGGGCAGGTATCTAACCCACATCAAGCTTCATCTCTTCTTTGTGAATTAGGCAGGCATCCATATCATAAGAACATACCATGGATTGGTCGGAGAAGATGTTACTGAAATAAGAAGAATCTTGATATTTTGTCCAAATGGGTTCAAGTGTCTGGATAGATAAAAGAGGTAAGGTTCTCAAAGTACTTCATTTAGGACCTAATCCTTGAAGTACAATATTTTTCTGTTTTGAGATAATTATATGGGTCTAGCAGTTCTTGATAGCTATGATTAAAGTTATAAAGGAAATGCCACAAATAAAATTGATTTTATGATGATAAATTCTTGAACAAAGTTTTTCCAATCAAAGACTAAGCTTTTGCATGCTTACATGCAATATAGCTCAATATTTTAAGGATTTAATTTCCGTTACTATCATTATGGCCAAGTATTGGAACTGAAGTTGATTAGCAAAGGTGCAAGGAAGACCTTATTAGTTTTCTGGCATGTTAAAAAAAACCAAAATGGTATAAAAATGTTGGTTTTGTGTGAATCAGATGTTCATTTAACCATGGTTTACTCAACCAATGCTATGGGCTTATAAGACATAGTGAACCATAAATTATTGGTAGTCCCCCACTTATGACCACAATTTATGTTGCTAAGTGAAACATTTGTTTAGTGAGTTTTGCTTCATTTCAACTGTGACTTTCTTGCCACAGTTGTTAATTGAATTACTGCAGTTGTTAAGTTAGTAATATGGTTGTTCAGTGAATCTGGCTCCCCCATTGACTATGCTTGTCAAGGGGACCACATGACCAAGGGACACAGCCACTGTTATAAATATGAACCAGTTGCCAACCATAAAATTTTGATCATGTGACCATGGGGATGCCGCAATGATCATAAGTATAAAAATGGTCCCTAATTCACTCTTTTCAGCACCGTTATAGCTTTTTTTTTTTTTTTTAAAGATCAGTAGATTTATTTGGTACATCTTTTGTGGATTGGACACAATTTGATCAAATGCATGGGATATTATTTCTTTTTTTAATATTTTTATCGTGCATTTTCCTTCATTTTACATTGCAATTTCAATTTTGCAACAACACTATTCTAGTTGTGTTGTGTCCGTCGCGGAAGGAGACTCGGAGTCAGTGACTTAGTTCAGCTCTTTATTGGATCCCGAGATCAGCTCGGGATTCAAAGGGAAAAACAGCGGCTTTTATTCTCTGGCCGCAGCGGCCGGGGCCAATGGCACCGCTTTGAATCTCCCGCGATTAGTTTCCACCAATCACGGGGGATTCGCAGTGGGCCAATCAGTGCGGCTCGCTCGGCCAATCAGATCACCGTGCGCTTTGGCCAATCACAGTGTGGCGCTTGCAAGTATGCTAATGACTGTACAGAACACCCCTCCCCTCTTGGTACGGTCCTACGTAACGTAGTCCCGTAAGTAGGTGGGGCTTCGTACTTGCCTACTTGACCTGCGCAGGTTAGTTGTTGCTTGGCTCCTGGCCAGTTCGGTCGGGTTCTGTGTTGCTCTCTGCCTCATCAGTGGAACTGCCTGGAAGGCCTCGCCGGGCCTTTCGTCGCAGCTCCCTCCCGGTCTACCCGGGCTGGTTGAGCTGCGGTTGTTGCCGCTCCCGTCTGGTCTTTCTGGGCTGGTCGAGCTGGCCTGGCTGCTTCTTCCTGGTGAGGCTTCGAGATGGCTGCTTGTCGGTGAGTATTGCTGGTTTCTTTCCATTGGTTTTTGATTCCCGGGGTATTCCCTCCCCTCTTGGTTTGTGTTATGGGGGCTGTCTGTGTCTGTTTGCGTGTCGGTTGTGTTTCCCGTGGTTGTTCTCAATCTTATTTGATCGATGTGTCGTTTCCATGCTCCTCCGTCGGTTGTTTGCAGCCGGTACGAGTGGGGACCTGTCAGCTGGTTGTGGTTGCCGGGACCCAAAATGGATCTCCAATAAGGTTCTTCGCGTAGACTGCGTTGCCTGGTGAAAATGTTCGGTGTTTGCTTGAGGAGTTTGGGGTTTTTTCTGGGTTGTATGTGGGGTGCAGCCTGTCGAGTGGGGACCTTAATTTCTTCCCCATTAATAGTTCTGCCGGGCTTTTGTTGGTTGTTGTGTTCGGGGTTATGTATTGTATAAGAAGCATTTTGTTTATTTTTTCTTGGATTTCCCCGTGTTCAATTTTTTGGATAGTTTTTTTCGTAAATTGAACCATCCGTTCCGCCCTCCCGTTTGCCGCCGGATGTGCTGGTGCTGTCAGTGCATGTTGTATGCCCCGTTCTGCTAGGAATTTTTCGAATTCCAGAGAGGTAAATTGGGGCCCGTTATCCAACATGATGACATCTGGGAGGCCATGGGTTGCGAACAGCTTGCTGAGTTCCTTGGTCACGGCCTCCGTGGTGGTGGTTTTCATGTTGCTTACCTCCAACCAGTTGGAGTAAGCATCTACCATGATAAGGAATATATGTCCTTTCGTGGGCCCAGCAAAATCTATGTGAATCCTGGACCATGGTCCCCTGGGGGTTTCCCATTCCAGGATTGGTGCTGCGGGAGAGCTCGGCCTGGTTTCTTGGCAATGTTTGCATGTTGCCACCCAAGTCTCGATCTGCTTATCCATCCCTGGCCACCAGGCATAACTCCTGGCCAGGGCTTTTGTTCTAACAATGCCCAGGTGCCCCTCATGTAACAACTCCAATACCTTCCCTTGTAACTTTTCCGGGATAACAACCCTATCCCCCCAAAGTACACAACCTTTTTGTAATGAGAGTTCTGTTTGCCGGTTCTGGAATGTCCTGAATGATTCATCGCCGTCCTTTTCTGGCCACCCCTTTTCTACCCAATGTGACACCCGTGTCAGACGCTTGTCTTTATTAGTCTCACGGGCAATGTCTGATGCGGTTATGGGTAGATTGGGCAGAGTCTCTATGCTGAGGGTGGCTGTCGTGGGTGCTGGGTTGGTGTCTAGGTCAGGTAACAGCGTACGGCTCAGGGTGTCTGCATGGGTGATCGTCTTACCGGGTCGGTGTGTGAGCCGGTAACTGTAGGCGGCAAGGAATTCGGACCACCTTGTCATTCTAGGAGATAGAATGTTCGGGGTGGCCCTGTTCCCTGCCAGGATTCCCAGCAGCGGCTTGTGGTCGGTAATGATGGTGAACGTGTGGCCGGAGAGGTACTCATGGAACCTCTTCACTGCGGCGATGACAGCCAGGGCTTCTTTATCCAGCTGACTGTAATTTCTTTCCGGTTTGGTGAGGGTCCTTGAAAAGAAGGCGATGGGTGCTTCTTTTCCGTTGGGGAGCATGTGGCTGAGGACGCCACCAACACCGAAATGTGAGGCGTCGCATGTGACTGCAAGTGATAGGGTCTCGTTGTATTGGATGAGGACGGCATCCAAGGTGAGCAGGTCCTTGGTTTTGTTGAAGGCGGCTTCCTCACGTTTCCCCCAAGTCCATGCGGCCGCCTTGTCCAAAAGCCTATGCAAAGGCTCCGCCGCAGTTGTCTTTTGGGGCAGGAAAACATTATAGAAATTAAGCAGTCCTAGAAATGCCTGCAGTTCCGTTTTATTCTTTGGCGTTGGGACTTCTTTGATGGCTCTGATTTTGTTTGCGGTTGGGTGGATGCCATGCCGGTCTAGGAGGTATCCTAGGAACTCGACCCACTCTGTGTACAGCTGGCATTTCTCTTTTTTCACCTTTAGTCCGGCCTCCTTGAATTTGGTTAGTACCTCCCTTAGACGACCCTCTAGTACTTGTTGGTTGGCCGCTGATACCAGTACGTCATCGAAGTAGGGCACCACCCCCTTAATTCCTTGCAAGAGTCTCTTCATGAGGCTCTGGAAAATTCCCGGAGCCACGCTGACTCCAAACTGGAGTCTCTTACAGCGAAACGCTCCCCGGTGGGTGACTATGGTCTGCACCTCGGTGGTTTCTGCATTGACCGGCAGCTGTTGGTAGGCTTGTGCCAGGTCAAGCTTCGCAAAAACCTTGCCTCCCCCAGTGAGTGTAGGAGGTGTTGCACTACTGGGACGGGGTAGGCACTTTGTTGTAAGGCGCAATTTAGGGTGGCCTTATAGTCCCCGCAGATTCTCACCAACCCATCGGGCTTGACTGGG
This sequence comes from Emydocephalus ijimae, assembly GCA_004319985.1. NCBI lineage: Eukaryota > Metazoa > Chordata > Lepidosauria > Squamata > Elapidae > Emydocephalus > Emydocephalus ijimae. The sequence goes on along the minus strand of BHEV01006592.1, from coordinate 20,394 downwards.
GTGACTATGGCGGTCTCCCACCGGGCGTGATCAATTGGCTGTAGGATCCCTTGTTTGATGAGCTTGTCAATTTGCTTGTCAATTTTGGGCTGGAGTGCAAAAGGTACCCGCCATTGTTTTAGGCATATCGGGGGAATGCTGGGGTCTAGGCTGAAGGAAATAGGGGGCCCTCGGCACTTGCCTCGGGTGCCGTCAAACACTTCCTGGAAGTCCCGTGCAAGTTGCTCTTCCCAGTCGGCATCTGCGACGTGGTCGACGCCCATAACTTCGATCCCGAGTGGTACGAACCACTGTAGTCCCAAAAGGCTGGGGCAGTCTTGGCCCACGATCGTCAGGGGAAGCTTTGCTGTGCAGCCCTTGAAAGTCACTTCGAAATGTCCGGTTCCAACTACTGGGATGTGGTTCCCCTGGTAGTCTTTAAGGATTAATTTCTGGGTTTCCAGAATCGCAGGCACCAAATGCTTGATTTCTCACCATGCAACCATGGAGAGGTAGGACCCGGAGTCCACCTCCATTTTGCATGGTTCGCCTTCAATGCCCACTTTCACCTATACCTTTCGGGCGTCTGCGCTTGATGAGTGGCTGATGACGACCATCTGGTGGGTTTCCTCTTTCTGACGGTTTTTGCCGCTTCGTCAGCCCCGTCTGTCTCGGTTCCAACGATTTTCGGCTTGGCGGTCTCTGGCCCTGGGGGGTGGGTGCCGTCTCGTCTCCGGTTGCTGTGATCTCGCCGTGAGGGGCTGTAGGCTTTCCTCAGTCGGCAGACTCGGGCGATGTGACCCTTTTTATCGCAGTGTTGGCAGATCGCATCGAAAAACCGGCACTCCAATCGAGGGTGGTCGCCTCCACACCCGGCACATGTGGGTCCCGACTTACGACTCTGCCGATCACGCCAGTCTCATCCCATCTGGAGTCGATGGATGTCTTCCTCCTCGTCCATGGTGTCGGAGGTGGAGTGGAAGTCGCTATGATGGGTGGTGGTCTCTCGGCGGCTTGCTTCTGGGTGGACCTCGGTTTCCGGGCCCGTCTCAATGGTCGCGGTGCATTCCCCGGTATCCGGTCTCCACATTCGATTCACCGATTTCCGGGTTGCCTGGGCTGCGGTGGCTTCGGCGAGGGCGTCGGTGAGGGCGATGTTGCCTTTTGCCATCAGACGGCTTTGGAGGACTGGGTCTCTGAGCCCGAGTATGACACGGTTCCACAAAGCTTCGTCCATGTCCGAGAACCCGCACATGCCCCCTAGGCTCTGTAGATCAGCCACAAAGTCACTGATGCTCTCACCCGATCTCTGGTCCCGCCAGTAGAAATCGTGCCACCTGATGAGGGTGGGCATGGCGGGGGCATGGTGGTTTCGGACCAACGGCTCGAGATTGGCCCAGTCCATCTCCTTCACATCCCCGGGTTTTGCAAGAGCTTTTGCCATCTTGAACACTGCGGGCCCGCAGTGTGTTAGAAAGACAGCTCTTTTCTTCTGCCTGGTTGCATCCTTCAAGTTGCTATTTTCGAGGAACATTAGGAATAAGTCTGTGTACGATTCCCAGTCCTCGGCAGCTGGGTTAAAAGGTAAGGGCAGTGCGATGCTGGCCATCTTGTCGGTCTCGCTTCCTCAGGACATGTGCTTGATGGAGATTAGTCTCAAGATCCCACCCTCGTCGCCAGTGTTGTGTCCGTCGCGGAAGGAGACTCGGAGTCAGTGACTTAGTTCAGCTCTTTATTGGATCCCAAGATCGGCTCGGGATTCAAGGGAAAAACAGCAGCTTTTATTCTCTGGCCGCAGCGGCCGCGGCCAATGGCACCGCTTTGAATCTCCCGCGATTAGTTTCCACCAATCGCGGGGGATTCGCAGCGGGCCAATCAGTGCGGCTCGCTCGGCCAATCAGATCACCGTGTGCTTTGGCCACTCACAGCGCGGCGCTTGCAAGTATGCTAATGACTGTGCAGAACAGGTTGTATCAACACCTTTTTAAAATATACACAATGTTACATATCCCAGTTATGACCATTTTTCTCTTTTTCATACAGTATAGTCCATAGAAAAAATAATAAAAACTTGATATTATACAGCATACTTATATCTATTGTATACATGGTTATAGCATCCTGCTCTATATATGTATCATTCTATATATTTTGATTTGCAATTATGTAACTTTGAATTGAATAAACTGTTGTAAGTCAAGGACTAACTGGAGTAACCTGGGCTGGATTTGACCAACCAAGCTATGCGAAATTGTGTTGGATAGTTTGGCCATGTTGATACTTTAACCTGGTTACTGAACTCCCCATTTTTTTTAATTTCAGTTCATCACAATTCATAATTAACCCAAATGGACTCACAAAACAAAAGCCCTTAAGCTTAAGGTTTGGGAAAACAGCCACTAGATACTTCCTGATCTAGTTAAACATGTTCTGTGAACAAAGCCACTGTGTTTCTCCTTGAGGTGCAATTAGTTGTTGGCTAATTCAATTTTTGCTGGCTGGGCTGATCCCCATAGAATGGCTCCATCTCTGTTTTAATGCAGTGAAGCGTATTGTCTGAAAGCATTATCATGTAAAAGCTATACTATTCTCAAAAAGCTACAATTTCAGGGTCACTGAAACCTTAAGGAGTGAGAAAACTGGAACCAGAGTGCACAGAAGAAGTACTTAGCCTTTGACACCAGTGGAACTTTCTTCTCTAATACTAGGAAGAGTTTGAGTTTCAATGGGACCTACACTAGTGAAAGGAAAAAAATATATATCAATTATTCTTTATGAACTGTGACCAGAGAAAAATACCTCAGATTTCATACAGATATACAGGTAGTCAGTGGTGGGATTCAGCTGGTTCACACTGGTTCAAGTGAACTGGTTATTAAATTACCCCACTATCAGGCACTGACTGTGCTGCAATAGAGAAATGGGGAATGGAGCACGCAGCATGAGGAAAGGAGGCTGCTTTCCCTCTTTCTTCTCCCTGCTGCTCCTCTTTCCCTTATGCCAGCCAGTCTGTTTCTTATTTCTCCATTGCAGCACAGTGCAACACCCAGCTAGATGACGGGAATGGGCTATACCTCCCATGACAACCACACTGACTCTGGGCAAATCGGTTGTTACATTATTTGAATGCCACCACTCCAGGTAGTCCTTGATTTACAACTACATCTGTGGTCATAAATGGAACAATTGTTAAGTGAATGTTTCCCCTTTTTAGGACCTTTCTTGCCATAGTTATGAAGTGAAACTCTGTAGTTGTTAAGTTAATGACACAGTTAAGTGAATCTTTCTTCCCTGTTGACTTTGCTGGTAAGAAAGTTGCCAAATGTGCTAACATGATCCCAGGACATTGCAACCATCCTCAATATGAATCAGTTGCCAAATGTCTGAATTTTGATCACATGTCCATGGGGAGGCTACAACGGTCATAAGTGTGAAAAATGGTCATAAATCACTTTTTTCACTGCTCTTATAACTTCAAACTGTCACTAAACAAACTGTTGTATGTCGAGGATTACCTGTATATGACCTGTAAATGCTGACAAATGTGTGACAGAGTTTGGTTTGAAGGGGAAGTTTAAATATGATGTTAGATAAATATGATAATTTCCTACAGAAAACCCTTGTCTTTTATAAGACAGGACTTAAGACAAGACTTTAATCACCTTTTTGCCTCTTGTCATATTTGCTGTGTAAGCATTCCAAAGGCACACATTTATTCGGCATACTTAATTATCTCAGGAGCCCATATTCTTTTCTAAGCTGTCCCCAATGCATAACTACAAGTTTTTAAGACCACACAAATAGCAGTGCCATGCTTATTAGTTTTACAATAATACTGGTAGTAAGCAAACTTGTCAAATAGGTAAAAATAATAATCTAATTACATGAAAACTAGTAGGATGGATAATGGCATGAAATAAATATTGATCCCCAAATGTGATTTAAACTAATCCAAGAGTTACTTGGATCAGCAGCATTGAATAGGAAGAATATTTATAAATCTGTTTCTATACAAAGGAGAGAACACCCAAATCTCCAAACCAAGGAAACAATCAGCTAATTTTTAGTTCATCACCAAATTACTGGTGCATATCTGGCTTTTTGACGACTGCTGGTAAATTGAACTGGACAAATTTATAGATTGCGGTGGACAGCTGTTTAGGATGGGAGGGTACCATGTAAATACTGAGGAGTATTTTGTACACTATCACAAAATGGCTGCTACAGCAGACTTTACCTGTCACAAACCAGAAGGCAAAATAGTAAACTTTGTCTACCATCTGTTCTTGCTTCCTAGAGTCTTTACTATTAGCATAACTGCTTATTTCTTCCAAGTTTTGTTCCTCCTCTCTTTCTCTTCCTTCTCTTCGTATTCTATAGATGAGTACGCTTCCATATAAAGCCCTGTGTTGTGGCTATAATCTTATTAATTTCTAAGAATTTTGTGTTCTTGTCAATCAAACAGATCCTTTGTGATTTGCAGAATGGCAACCTTCCATTTGTTTTATTACATATTTGTTTAAACAATCAGATGGGCTAGTAAGGATGCCTGCATGGAATGGAAATGAATTCAGACTGCACGCTGACATCCATAGTCACCTCTATGCTTACCTTCTATTATGCATAGCCAAATTATATGCTTCTGCTTGACCCTGGCGGAGTCATTACCTTTATGCCTGCAGCTGCCCTGGGTGTATTCAAAAGAAATGGGTGCTAATGCAAATGAGAGAAGTCTTAACTTTATCTCCTGGTGGGCCTCATTCATATTTTTTTAATAATCCCACAATCTCTTCCAGGATGGAGTCTGGGCCACTGAATGGAGCTAAGTGTTTACTGGCCGTATGCCCTTCCCATTGCCAATGCAGAGTTTTAGTCAGCAGATATATTCTCAATGTGCCCAGAGAGAGAAATATCTGCCTCAACTTAGGATCAAATTCACAGCCTCCTGATTGTGAGGCGAGAGCTCCACTTCTAGCCCTCATTGGTGGCCAAAAAAAATCAGGCCTACAGACTTGCAAACACTCTTCAGTGTGGACTTTAATGTTGAGCTTAAAACCAGCCAAACCAGCACCTTAAAGCAAATTCAGAAATAAATTCTCCTGTTCCAAACTGAAGATGTGCGTGTGCTACCTTGATTTACAAATTGTTTATTGACAATACAAAGGCAGGCAGAGGGACAATTATGCAAGTGCATGCATTATCTCACTCTGGGCAAGATACAAAAGGGTGAGAACTTGCTTGATAATCCAGAATCAAATGAAGCATGAGTTCGGAGAAGCAGACATAGTCCATGATAGTCCAAGAATCAATTTCCAGGGAGGGCAGCCAGCTAATTCCATGAGGATGAGCTGAGATTCAGGAAGCAAGGATGCAGAAACAAAGACCTGAGATTGGCAAGTTGCTCCCACCAAAGGATCAGATGCTGACAGCTGTGTTTGAAAAGGGCAATGTCTCAGTAATGGGCCCTGGCATTTTTGCTTTTTGAGGGTCTGAAAAGAGTGGTTTTACTGGCAACTCCAAAGCTGCCAATGTGTCCTGAACTAAGTGCTCCACCTACCCTGATGTGTGTTTTTTTTTTGATCTGTCAGATCAAGTTGGTTGACAGTCTTGAATAATCAAGCCTTTCTACTCAGTTTTTGATGCTGAGGTTGCAAGCTCCATAATGTCAATTAACAGCTTGAAGTAGCATTCAAAGTAATATGCCAATACAGGGGAAAAAATGTAATGCAATCTGAACCTTTGAGAACAGTGTCATGCACAGCATATTGTGGTAATCTAAACTGGACATAAACAAGGCATGTGCCATGCTGGCACTTTTCCTAGATTGGGTCACATCTGCTTGATTGTTCAAAATTTGTATAAAGTGCACTGGGCAACTGACAGCACTTGCAGAGTATTTCCAGAGTGAATATCTGTCTTGCTTTTTTGGGAAGGTTCCAATTTCATAATAACTCTCCAGATTTGTGTTGCCAATTTCTGCCAGTTCAGGGAGTTACTTAGTGAATAAATTTCAAGTGAGGCTTTAAGTATTCACTTATAAAATCTTTTAGTCACGAGAATGTACATCTCTTTTTTTTTTTTGTACCAGTCACTAGAACATATATCCTTGTTTTGTTCATTAGACTATTTTTTTTCCTACGAATATAAGCATTGTAGAAATCTGTCACCTATCATATTAAGTCAGAATGTGACTTGTTCCTTGCATAGCATGCTGGATGAAACTCACCTTGAGTTATAAAATCATATTTGGTTTAATGTAATGTGCGAATTGGTTGTTTTTGACGCAGTAAACCATGACTAAAACTTGTGGCTTATAATATGGTATGATTCTAATTCCACTCATGCATGGTTTGGCATTTCACTGCAAGATTAGCTCAAGTTATAGAGAATGTGCTTCATGTCACATAGATACATCAAAAGGTTTGTTATGTTAGCAGGAAAAAAGATGTTTTTTCGTGGCCAAATAGTGTATGGTTAGTCCTGGACTTACAATTAAAATTGGGAGCAGAATTTCCATTGCTAAGCAAGGCAATTGTTTTTTTTTTTTTTTAGAAAAAAACTTTATTAATTTTACCTTTAAAAAAACAACACAACTACAAATTATGTACAACAAAAAGACAAACAGGCCTCAGCATAGGCCAAGAGGGAAAGAGAGGAAGGATTGAGAGAGGAAAGGGTAAGGGAAGGGGAGGATAGAATAGGGAAAACAATTAAAATAAAACCATATTTTTTGTGACAAGGCAATTGTTAAGGGAGGACGCACCCAGTTTTATGACCATTTTCCCCACAGTTGTTAAGTGAATCACGCAGTCATTCAGCTTCCCTCATTGCCTTTGCTTGTTGGAAGCTGGATGGGAAGGTTGCAAATGATAATCACGTAACCCTGGGATGCTGTAATTGCCATAAATGTATTCTGGTTACTTAGCATGAGAATTTTAATCACATGACTGTGGGGATGCAGTGACAGGAGTGTGTCAGGTTGGCCCGTCCAAGCACTTAGAAAAGAAAGACCCTCAACTTCATGATAGAGGTGAAAGGTTCATTTTTACTAAGTTCAAGCGGTTACGGCATAAGCAAAGCTGGATCTGAATATTCCCAAGCAAAGCCCATAGTTTTCCCTCTTCCCTGCCCCTTATCAGTCCATCAGTGTCCAATCGCATTTGAGACAGATGTTTTGGGAACATTCTTGAGGTTTGGCACCTCTGTGATGGAATTTCACATTCCACTCTCATGGCTCCATCCTTGATCGGTAGTTTATTCCAGATTGACACCTCTGATTCCTGTCACCCTGTCATCCCTCCTGCTGCTTCTCTCTTGTCCTGTCTCCTTCCTTCCCCTTTTTAGTTTTATGACAGGATGCCAGCAAAATGTTGCAACTTTGTCTGGTTGATGAGTAAATGGTTGTCAGTCATGAATTACTTCTGGAAAGACCCACATAGAATGGAGCCTGAAAACTTGCTAAAACCTGCTGTTCTGCTTAGAAAAGCTCTTTCAGACATATGAATTATTTCCACTAGGTTTAATACATTCAGCTATAGATGTTCAGTGGTCGTAAGTGGCTGGAACTTGCAGTCAGATGTATTTAAAGAGTGACTTCAGCTTTTCTGCCAAAGAGGAGACTCAGCTCATTCTCTGAGAGAATGAGAGGTGCCTATAAACTTTAGAAACATGTTTTTCCTCTCTTTGTTAAAATAATTGCTTCAAGTCAATGACATTACATTATCTCCTGAAAAAACGTGAAGGTGCTTTCTTTTTGAAAAGAAACCAAACATTTTCCAGATTGGGGTATCCATGGAAACAGCAGAGCATTTTTGTGAAAGATGGCCACGTGGGATAGGACACATGCCAGTGGGAGTGATCATGGCAACAGCACTGTGGATGGGTGGGAGAGGGGGACTGATGAGGGAAGGAAGAAAATGAGGGATAAAGTAAAATAAAATAAAACAAATCACTGGCTAGAATAGCAATCGGCCATTGTGCAAAGGATATGCTTTGCGCCTGGTTCAGCCTGAGAGGTTGCATAATAAAAAGAAAAGAACTTTTCCCACATCCTGTAAAGGGTCTCACCTAGCTTTTGAATGCACAGATTTATTAATGGTTGCTGCAGTCTTAATTCTGGTGGGAAGTTTATTGACATGGATGTTTGTTTTGCAAGCATGAAATATATAATTTTAGTTGCTGAACATTCACTCCCAGGAAGACAGGAGGAATAAATCATTTCTATTGCACTCCAGCTCTGTTTTCACTTGATGCAGGCAGTGCTATAAGGAAGTTACCTTGCATGTATCTAGCACTTGAGTTGATAAAAATTAGGTTGATCAAAACTAATTGGTCCATGTCCTTCAGATATTGTTTAAATAGTTCATGGACAAAATTCCTGAGCTAAGTTGACAACACTAAAAGTTAATTCAAGAATGCTTGCACAAGTAGCCATTAAGTGTGGCATATACGAAGGTAATGCACTATCCCCATTGCTGTTCTGCATAGATAATCAGCCAGATAAACACAAGGATTGAAGATGGATAGTAGCTCAAGGAAGAACTACAATCAGCCTCCTTATCTACATAGTTGACATCAAGCTATATACTAAGTGGTGGTATTCTACCGGTTCAGCCTGGTTCGACCAAACCAGTAGCTTCGAGGATCATCTGTGAGTGAACTGGTTTGCTCTGATGATCAGCTGCTGGACCCTCCTGCCTGCTCCGGCTCTATACTCATCTTTATTTCCTAGTTTTGAACCTCAGCTGCTTTGTGTGGCACAGCAGATTGCCACTTGTCAGCTTTTGAAGACACAGGGAGAGTTCAAGATTGCAGGAGAAGGTCAGTAACAAACCCTCTGCATGCGTATAAAGCATGCCCATCAAGCCACACCCACAGAACCAGTGGTAAAAAAAAAATTGAAATCCACCACTGATTGAGACACATCAACTTGCTGATCCACTTAAAATGGATTTAGAGTGAGGACATTAGGGTCTCAGTCAGAATGGAGAAATATGGTTGGATGTAAAAATGGGAAGGTAATTAAAGCTGATGGTGTGGAACTACCAATAGGCCCATATAGCAAAGATAGCAACTAACAACCTTGGTGTCCCATGGTCACATGAGAATCCTGATCAGGCGGTAAGGAAAACAGCAGTATCCAAATACCACCAAAGGATAAGCCATGTTTTGAAATGTCATCTCAATGGGAAGAGCAAGATCTATGCTATCAACATGTACTCCTTGCTAGTAATCAGATACTCGATCAATGAAGGGAGCGGGCCAGAGAAGTACATGGAGGTTGCCACTGTGAAGACCCAGAAACTTCTTAGGATATATAGAGGGCTCCACCTGAAGTTCAATATCCAGAAGCTGTATACACCAGAAAGAGGGAGTATTGGGTCTGATGAGTGTCAAAGTCCTGGACCAATCCCATAGCATCCCAGAGTAGATAGGACCGTGAGCTTCTAGAGTGTTCTAGAGTGTCCAACCTTGGCAATTTTAAAGCATGCTGGCTTGGGAATTCTGAGAGTTGAAGTCCACAAGTCTTAAAAGTTGCCATGGTTGGATACATGTGTTCCATAACAAGAGCCTTTACAGACCTGCAATCCATTCATTTGTCTGCTGTCCTTTTAAAGCAGGGGTGTCAAACTCAAGGCCAGGGGCCAGATCCAGTCCATGGGTTGCTTAGCCTGTGGGGCTGTCCTGGAAACAGAGAAGGACTGGCCTGAAGTGCCTCTGCCAGTGAAAATGGAGCTTGGGAGGGCTGTATGCGGCTCTTCCTAGCTCTGTTTTCGCTGGCAGAGGGTTGCAAGAGGCTGTTGCAGCCAAAAATATAGCTCAGGAGTCCATTTTCTCTGGCAGAATGCTTGGGCCACCCCAAGTGTCCCGATTACAAATTATGTAGAGCTGGCCATGCCCATCCTGGCCATGTCTACTCTGGGCTCCCAAGGTCAAACACAACCCTGATGTGGCCCTCAATGAAATTGAGTTTTACCCCCTTGCTTTAAAGCCTTCCCAGTTAATTTTCATCAACAAATTTTATGGTAATGATTTCTACAGATTAATTATGTCACAGAAGATTTTTCTAAATATCTTTTGAATCATCTTCACTGGATGCTGATTGCATGCAGTGACCATAACTATGTTACAGTTCCTAGATAAGAACATGCTATAGTTTCATATAAGGATGTTACAGTGATGGGATTTTTAAAAATATATATTTTCTTTTAAAAAAAATTTTTTTTATTGATTTTACAATTAAAACAAACCAACAACACATACATAAATGAAAGAGAGAAAAAGAAGAAAGGGAGAAGTAAATAGAAAGAAAAAAATAGAAAACAATTAAAAACATTCTCATCTTCCACAGTTTGTAAGACCTCTTTTTTATCCTTATTTTATGCCATATACACACACCTAATCCTTACATATATCTGTGTATCACTACTATGGATTTATCCTATCCTCTTTTGCCTTTTAGTGTGAAGTCTATCTTTGGTCTATCCATTTGTACCAGCAGTTCCAGCTGTTGTAGTATATTGAAGTGTCTTTGTTTTTTAATGCCAAAGTTAATTTGTCCATTTCTGCACAACTTGAAATTTTTTGAATGATCATGTCCTCTGATGGAACATGAGGCTGCTTCCAACATTGTGCAAAAGCCAATCTGGCCACTGTCAAAATGTGTATTATATATTTCACTTTTTTTGATATTTGTTTATCAAAGATCCCTAACAGAAAGGACTCTGGTTTGAATTCGATCTGTTCTCTTGTCATTTCTTCCAGCCAATTTCTAATTTTCTGCCAATATTTTTGAGCTTCTGTACAGGACCACCACATATGGAAAAAAGTTCCCTCTTTTTTTTTTTTTTTTTTGCATTTCCAGCAACTCAGACTCATATTAGGGTGCATCTTCGCTAATCTCGAAGGAGGAAGGTGCCATCTTATAGGCATTTTCTTTGTATGCCACCTATTTTGTAATTTTATTATTACTACCCCAGACCTTTTCCCATTCTGTTATGATGATGCTACATCCTATATTCCTACTCCAGGCAATCATGTTCCCTTTTATAATTTCTTCTTCTAATTCTATTTCTAATAAACAATTATAAAATTTTGTTATATTTTTTTTTGCCTGATCCTAATAAAACTTTATCTAATTGCTGGAGTTTATTGTTAATTCCAAATTCTTTCTTGTCCTGTTTATATCTACTTTGAATTTGAAGATATGCCCACTGATCAATTTTTAGTCCCCGCTCTTGAAGTTCTTGCCACGATTTCAAATTTCCTTGTGTATCCAATAGAACCTTATACTTAATAATTTAGTGATATCCAGATTATTTGGGTGAACCATCTCCTCCATTGTTGAAATCCAAATTGGTATTTTTAAATAGTATTTTTTTTCCATATTTTCTTCCAATTAGTTAATAATGAGTCTCTGATTAGGTGTCTGTGAAAATATTTCTGGCTAGTTTTCCCTACATCCCATAAAAAAGCATGCCACCCCCTTTGCAAGTCATGGCCTTCTAAGAATAATATTCTCTTATTGATTGAATTCACCCATTCCTTCAATCATACTAAAGAGGCTGCACTATAATACAACTCCCAATTTGGAAGTGCCAGCCCTCCCCTGCTCTTCATATCCTGCATTGCCTTTAAATTTATTCTAGGTGGCAAAGCAGGGATGAACAGAGGTGCAGAATCCCGTCTGGTTTCAGTTAATCTCTTTTTGCGGTTGGCGTGATCCTTTGAGGTGCATGAGTCCTGGAGACATTCGTGCTGGCTTGGGGGAGACTGGGGTTGCAGTGTGGGGAAGGCAACCCCCCTGCAGCAAAGAGGAGCCCTCCAGAGCCCAACGAACAAAAAACAGCCTCCTATCAATGGCGGCTCTGAAGTCCGGACTGCCACCGATGTAAAGAAACGAGTGAGTGACAGTTTGTGAGATCATTGGGGAAGAGTGTGGCAGAGAAAATTAGCAGTGGAGATGAGGATTGGAATGCCATAGACTTTTATAAGGCTGTTACAAGTGTCTGTCCGGAGCCCTAAAAGAAAGCGGCCAAAAAGCGGATGCGAGGCAAGTGAAAGTGAAAGGGCTTGGCAGACAGAAGAGAGAGAGAGGACAATAACAAGTAAAAAGGGAAATTTATGAGGTTGGGAGACTAGCGGCTGGAAGGTGCCTGGAAGTTGTGGAGGATTTGGACTATCTCATTTGATTTTTATTCTGAAAGACTTTATTAAAGGGGAGACAGGAAGAAGATCGGAGCTGACGGAACAGAGACAGTGTGGCGCCACAGGCGATATTTAGAAACCCTGAAGGCATCGTAACACTATAACTGATATAAACAACTTAAGAGCCCTTTAGGGAGCATACTGATCTAATTCAGGAGGTGGTTCCATCTGAAGAAAATCAGGAAAATTGAACTTCAGAAAGATAAGACAAAAAGTAAAAGGTGGAGTTTTACCTAATTAATGGGCACAATCCAATTCAGATAATATGGAAGGGTAGGGAAAAACCCAAGAAAAGATGGACGTTAAATACTCAGTTATTAAGAGAAAAAGAATACACCAACAAACTCAAGGAAAAATTAAATTATTTCTTAAAGGAAAATGATAATGGAGCAACTCCGAAACAAAACATTTGGGATACAATGAAGGCAGTCATAAGAGGTATAACAATCTCTTATAATGCCAAGAGAAATAAGGAAAAATATGCCCAGCAAAACAAATTACAACAAAAAATTAAAGAATTAGAAACTCAATTACAGAGTATCCCAAAGGATTCAAAATTGCAATATCAGATAATAATAATTAAACATAAACTGAATTTAATTGAACAAGAGAGAATGATTATAAATTTGAATACAACTAAACAAACTTATTTTGAGCATGCTAATAAGACAGGGAGATGGCTATAATATAGACTAAAAAAAAAGGAAAGAAAAGAGATTGATATAACAGCTAATAGATGGAAAGGGATATATACAACAGGAGATAGAACAGAAAAAAGAAATTGCCCATAAGTATTTTGAAGAGTTATATAAAAAGGAAGAAGTTAACGAAGATAGAATAAGAAACTATTTAGTTGAAGTGAAGGATAAAGCAATTGGGGAAGAAATGGAAAAAATATTAAACAAAGACATTGCTTGGTTTGAATTGAAATCAGCAATAGAGAACCAGAAAAACAATAAATCCCCGGGACCAGATGGGATTCCAGGGGAGCTGTACAAGGCAATAGCAGAACAAATAAGACCTCTTATGGTGGAAGTTTTTAATGACATCTTATTGGCAGCCAGGATGCCGGACTCATGGAGGGGGACATTGATTTCACTGATCCTGAAGGAGGATTCAGATCCCCGATATATACATAATTATAGGCCGATTTCACTGTTAAATACTGATTACAAAATATTCACTTCTATTATAGCAAGTAGACTAAAAAGAATGTTAAATGAGCATATATAGAAAGATCAAAATGGATTCCTCCCGACCAGGCAAATCAGGAATAACTTAAGAATAGTCCTAGATGTCTAAGAATTTTACAAAGCCCACCCTGAAAAACAAATTGCACTTGTGTTTTTAGATGCAGAGAAGGCCTTCGATAATTTAAGTTGGCAATTTTTAATCCAAAAAATTTATAATATGAATTTAGGCACCAAATTTGAAAATATTATAACAACCATTTATGATACACAACAGGCTAATATTATAATAAATGGGGAATATACCTGCCTAATAAAAATAGAAAAAGGAGTCAGACAGAGCAGCCGACTCTCACTCCTGCTCTTCGTATTATCATTAGAAGCATTACTCATGCGAATTAGACAGAACCCAGACATAAAAGGATTAAAGGTTAAGAAAGAAGAATATAAGTTGCAAGCATTTGTGTATATGATTTTTTTCCTTGAGGAACCAATAGAAAGAGAACAAAATTGATGAATGAATTAGAACAATTTGGAGCAATAGCAGGACTTAAAATTAATAGGAAGAAAACAAAATTAATGACTAAAATTTAACAGAAAAACAGAAAATAGAACTAGAAGAAGTTATGGGAATACAAGTGATAAAGAAAGTTAAATACTTAGGAATATGGTTGACAGCACATTGTAAGACACTTAAGGAAAATAATTATGATAAATTGATGCAACAGGTAAAGAAGGATTTAGAAACATGGGGCAAGCTGCAACTTTCATTATTAGGCAGGATTGCTGCTATTAAAATGAATATTCTTCCAAAATTCCTATATATATTTCAGACAATCTCAATCAAAGTACATAAAAAATTTTTTGAAGAATAAAATAACTGTAAAATTTATCTGGCTAGGGAAAAAATATACATATTTTCAATCACTTTTGTAATGATCCCTAGCATGGAAATGGTATTTTTCACATCTGCCATGCACTGAATTAATATCTTCATTGAACTACCCACTATATCCCCAAGATCTTTTTCTTGGTTAAGTAGCTTAAATCCCTTCAGGATATAAGTGAAGTTTGCGTTTTCTGCTCAGTGTGCATTACTTCACATTTATTTAAACTGAATTGCTTTTTGGTTGAACATTCACTGAGTTTTAAAGAGATACATTTAGAGCTCTTCACAGTCACGCTTGCTCTTTGCAATTCTGAATGGTTAGCATCAACTGCAAATGTTCACTTGCTTATCTCTTTTGTCAAGATTGTTCATTAACAAAAGAAAAAGCACTGGTTTCAACCCAGAACCATTTTTTACTTCCCAATACTATCTGTTGTGAATCAATAAATGCTTAATAAAGATCATTAAGAGCTTGAAGTAAAGTGCAGGGTTCTGGCCCTGCACTTCTGATTGGCCGATAATAGCAACATCAGATTGGCCTGTTCAGGAGAATCTGATTGGCTATTGTTAAGTATTGAGCATGGGTCGGAATAAATGGAGACAGCCTCTGAACGGTGAACTTCAGCTCTTTATTTGCATAGTGACTTCTCAATTTAACAACAGTGAACTCTGCCTTATATAGGCAATCCTTGTAAGCTTTAACCAATAACGAGCTAGGAACGCTAGCTCTTTCAACCAATAAGAACTCTCCGTTAAGGGCCAATTGGATTCCTCAGAACTGGCCAATCCGGTTTGGCCGCCTAACAGCCAATCAGAAGTGCAGGGCCAGAACCCTGCACTTTACCTCAAGCTCACACTTTATTACTTTATTGTATACACAACACCCCTTCCTCCAGGCTTCTTAATTCCGGTGCAGTTATATAGTCCCTTAAATAGGACGGTTGTCTTTTAAGTCTCTTGGATTTTCGTTGGATTGGTTGATTGCAATCCTGTTGAGGTAGGTCGTTGTTTGGCAGTGGTTCCGCCTCTAGTTCAGAGTTTATTTCTTCTTCATTGCACACATTTTCCACAATTCCCTGAGGTGCAAGTGTTTCTTCCTCTTACTCCATTTCCTGAGTATCACTTAATTCGTCGTTCCCTTCGAACGGGTTCCCTGGAACTTCATCTTCTTCCATACTTCCCACCCCTCGGTTTGGTCATAGGGGAGCTGTTGACTGGCCATTGCAAGTCGTGACCGCAATTGGTCGATATGCCGTTTCCACAATTTATTGTCAAGGCATTGCACCATGCAGGATTTGGGGCCGGTTATACGTACTACTGTCGCCTCTATCCATAATGGGTCGCACAATAAGTTCCGTGCATAAACGAGGTCTCCTACCTGGAAGGTGTGACAGCGGCCGCTGGATCCTATTGGTTTTTCCGGTTCGTAAGCAGGGTGCAACCGGTCGAGGTGGGAGCAGAGTCTTCGTCCCATCAGTAGTTCGGCGGGAGTTCTGCCAGTGACGCTATGTGGAGTGATGTGTTGCAAGAAGAGAATTTGATTGACCTTGTCATCAATGTTGTCATAGTCTTCCTTTTGCAAGGTCTTTTTTACAAATTGGATCATGCGTTCTGCTCGGCCATTGGTCGCAGGGTGCGCAGGCGAGGTGAGCGCATGGCGAATGCCGCGGTCAGCGAGGTACTGCTCGAACATTAGTGCAGTAAACTGTNATTCAGTAGGCATGGCTTTTGGTGGGGCGTTGCTGACTTGTTGGCAATTGGGACAGGCTTTAACCCACTGCTCGATTTGCCGATCCATGCCCGGCCACCATGCGTAGGTTCGTGCAAGCACCTTCATTCGCACAATGCCGGGGTGGCCCATGTGCAAAATTCACAGCAACGTCTTCCGGAGTCGTTCTGGGACAACGACTCTATCGCCCCAGATGATGCAGCCCTTTTTGGGAGAACAGTTCAGTCTGTCGAGATTTGAATGGTGCGAAGTCATCTGATACTTGGTCCAATGGCCATCCACGTTCTACCCAACCTAGGACTTGGGCTAGGGTGTGGTCTCATTTGGTTTCTCTCGCGATGTCTCGGGCGGTCATGGGCAGCGAGTTGAGTGCTTCGATCTGCAATAGTGGTTGCTGTTGGTGCCGGATCGTCGAGAGTCTCTGGAAGCAGTGTTCGGCTCAATGCGTCGGCGTGGGAATGGCTTTCCCCAGGCGATATTGCAGANACAGCTGAGACGATTGCGAGGGCTTCTTTATCAATTTGTCCACAGTTTCACTCTGCTTTAGAAAGAGTCTTTGAAAAGTATGCAACAGGGGCTTCGTTCCCATTAGGCAGTACGTGGCTCAAAATGTCGCCCACGCCGAAAGGCGATGCATCGCAGGTTATAACTAACGGCAAAGTTTCGTTATACTGCATGAGTACAGAGTCAGAACTGAGCAGTTTTTTGACATTCTGGAATGCTCGTTCTTCCCGGTAACCCCAGACCCACAATGCTTTTTTATCTAATAACTGGTGTAACGGTTCAGCAACAGTTGCTTTGTGCGGTAAAAATACATTATAAAAATTGATGAGGCCTAAAAACGCCTGGAGATCGGCCTTGTTTCGTGGCCTGGGAGCGTTTTTGATCGCTTTTAATTTACTTTCGGTAGGATGGATGCCCTGGCTATCAATCCGGTACCCTAGAAACTCAACAATGTAAATATACAATTTACATTTTTTTTTTCAGCTTAAGTCCGGCTTCTTGGAATTTTTTTTAGAACGCATTTTAAATGGTCCTGCAAGATTTTTTTTGTAGGGGCTGCCATTAATACATCATCAAAATAGGGGACCATGCCCTTGATTCCTTGTAATTACCTTTCCATGAGGCTCTGGAATATCCCTGGGGCTACACTAATTCCAAATTGCAGCCGGGTACATTTAAAGGCACCCCGGTGCATTACAAAAGTTTGGGCCTGTGCCGTTTTTTCCTCCACTGGAAATTGTTGATAAGCTTGAGCTAAATCTAATTTAATGAAAAACTTCCCGCCCCCTAGGGAATGGAGGAGGTGCTGTACCACCGGAACTAGATACGCGTTCTGCTGCAGGGCATGGTTCAAAGTGGCCCGGTAGTCCCCACAAATTCGGATTGGCCCATCTGGCTTAATGGGTGTTACAATAGGGGTTTCCCATGGAGAGTGATCGATGGGCTTCAACACCCCTTGAGCAATTAGCTTGTCGAGTTGTTCGTTGATTTTCGATTTTACGGCGAACGGAACTCAACGGGGCTTCAAACGAATGGGAGCTACTTTTGGATCTAAGCTGAATGAGATCGGGGTCCCCTTATACTCGCCTAAGCTGTCCGCAAAGACGTCACTGAACTCAGAGATAAGGTCCTCCTCCCAATCACAACCACCAACTCGGTTCACGCCGGCCACTTCAATGCCGAGTGACGCGAACCATTGGAGGCCTAGTAGGCTAGGCCTATCTCTATCAATGACCGTTAGAAGTAAGTACGCTGTGTGCTTCTTGAAGGAAACTCGGACTCGGCAGGACCCGACGACGGGGTTTTGATTCCCCTGGTAGTCCTTGAGGATGAGGCGTTGAAATTGGAGGTCTTGGCGTTGAATTGTGGGGATGACTTGCTTGAATGTCTTCCAAGACACCATCGAGAGGGACGATCCCGAGTTGACTTCCATGTGGCACGGCTGGTTCTCGATAGCTACAGTGACTCGGATTTTCTTAGTGTCCAAGGCTGAGGCGTGACCAATAGTGATAGTGTGGTGAGCCTCTTCTCTCTACACGGCTGGATTTCTGTAGAAGTGGTTTACTGGCGTTCGCCTTACAGGACGGTTTCCTGTTGATTGGCGGTAGTTAGCCCCTCTTGAGGCCTGGCTGAAACCTGGCAAGCTGCGGCAGACCTGCCCGATGTGGCCTCGTTTCCCGCACTCGTGGCAGAGTGCATCGCGGAATTTGCATTTGGACCTGGCATGGTTGGCTCCACAGCCAGCGCAAAGGCGTAGGGACTTCGGACGATGGTCCCAATCGGACCGCAATCGGTGGACCTCTTCTTCGTCACTGTCTGACGACGAAGAGAGGTCCTCATGGTGCATGGTTGCAGGCTTCTCTTCTGAGCTGGTAGAAATGTCGCTGGTCGGTGGTTGTACCGGGGTGCGGGTTCTGCGAAGTTGTGCAGCCGACTTCCTGGTTGCTTCTGCTGCAGTAGCATCGGCGATGGCATCAGCAAGGCTGATGTTGCCTTTCGCCATCAGCTTGCTTTGGACGCCAAGTGCATCTAATCCCAGAACTATTCGATCTCTCAGTGCCTCTTCTAAATCAGCGAACCCGCAGAGTCCCCCCAAATTTTGGAGGTCTGCCATGAAATTGGCCACGCTTTCCCCTTTCCGTTGGTTCCTCTGATAAAACTCATGGCATCTCACGAGCATAGGCACGGTTGGCGTGTAGTTGCCTCTCAGGATGGGTTCGAGGTCATCCCAGCTCATGGCCTTTGCTTCTCGCGGTTTGGCCAGTACTTTGGCCATCTTAAATACGGCTGGGCCGCAATGCGTTAGGAACAACGCTCTTTTCTTTGCTGGCGTGGCGTCCTTTAGGTTGTTCGTCTCAAGAAACATTTGGAAGCGATCCATGTAGGATTCCCAATCCTCTTGGTTTGGACCGAACGGAGCGGGTGGTATGATGCTGCCGGACATGGTTCCATTGTTGGCGTCGTCTGTCACGTGCTCGGTGTTGCTTCCTGGCTTCTTCGGTTCAGACGTCTCCAAATCCCACCCTCGTCGCCAGTGTTAAGTATTGAGCCTGGGTTGGAATAAATGGAGACAGCCTCTGAATGGTGAACTTCAGCTCTTTATTTGCATAGTGACTTCTCAATTTAACAACAGTCTTATATAGGCAATCCTTGTAAGCTTTAACCAATAACGAGCTCGGAATCCTAGCTCTTTCAACCAATAAGAACTCTCCGTTAAGGGCCAATCGGATTCCTCAGAACTGGCCAATCCGGTTTGGCCGCTTAACAGCCAATCAGAAGTGCAGGGCCAGAACCCTGCACTTTACCTCAAGCTCACACTTTATTAACTTTATTGTATACACAACAGCTATTAACGAGCCTCTCCCATTGGTTAATGGAGCTAGAGCTCCCTGTGTTTTCATTGGTTAAATAAGTTAAGAGTTGCCTATATAAAGGGGGCCATCGTGGCCATTGAGCTGAGCTGTTTTCACATGTAAATAAAGAGTTGAAGTTCACTGTTTCACTGGCTCGTCTCCATCCTTGCACCCATGCTCAGAACATAACACTGGTGACGAGGATGGGATGTGGAGACATCAGAGCTTACTGAACGACGAAGAACCATAACCGGGCACGTGGCTGAATGCACCAACAGCGGAACCATGTCCGGCAGTGTCATACCACCCGCTCCATTCGACCCGGCACAAGAAGACTGGGACTCATATATGGATCGCTTCCAGATGTTTCTGGAAACCAACAATTTAAAGGATGCCACTACCGGAAAGAAACGAGCGGTATTCCTAACTCATTGCGGGCCAACCGTATTCAAGATGGCCAAGGCACTAGCAAAACCGGCAGAAGTAAAGTCTATGGACTGGGACGTCCTCGAACCACTGCTAAGGGCTCACTACGCACCGACCGTGCCAACGCTCGTGAGAAGGCATGAATTCTATCAGAGAAGTCAGCGGAAGGGCGAAAGCGTTGCTGATTTCATCGTGGATCTCCAGAATCTGGGAGGCCTATGCGAGTTTACCAACTTAGAAGAAGCCCTAAGAGACCAAATCGTTCTGGGATTAGATGCACCAGGCACTCAGAGTAAATTAATGCCAAAGGGCGACATTACCCTTAAAGATGCCATAGCTGAAGCTACTGCAGCAGAAGCAACCAGGAAGTCGGCTGCCCAAATGCGTTGCACACACGCACCGGTTTGCGAACGAGCCTGCGACATTTCACCTGAGTCACAGGGACAGCTAGAGACGGCCCACCACGAGGACCTCGACTCGTCATCAGAAAGCGATGAGGAAGAGGTCCATCGACTTCGGTCCGAACGGGACCAACGTCAGAAATCACAGTACCAATGCACCGGGTGTGGAGCACGCCACCCCCGGTCTGAATGCAAATTCCTCGACGCGCTCTGCCAT
>BHEV01006591.1:0-21880 GCA_004319985.1 Emydocephalus ijimae | reverse complement strand
GTTTGTTTTCTACCCAAGCCAGTCCATCTTTGAGTAAACAAGTGTTTTTGTTAGCCTGGAGCCAGTTGTCCTTAAGTAGTGGCTCCTTAAATATTGATGTCGTTGTGTCTTCAGTCAGGGATGATTTTCTTTTCTCTTGCGCCCAGGTGATTACTTCGGCTGCTAGTTGGGTCAGTTGGATCATTGGTTTTATAACCTCAATCTTTTTGCTGTTGTATTGGAGTTTTCTGGACAGTACATCTGCTAAGAAGTTCTTTCTCCCAGGAAAATATTTGAGAGTGAAATTAAACTGTTTAAAGTATTGAGCCCACCTTGCTTTTTTTTTTTAAAGAGTTTCCGTGGATTTCAGGGCTTCCAGATTTTTGTGATCAGTTCATACTTCAAAGGGAATTCGGTTTCCTTCCAGGAAATATCTCCATGTGGGCATTGCTCACCACACAGCATATGCCTCTTCCTCCCATCTGGCCCATCTTTGCTCGGTTTCTGTCAGTTTCTTGGATGTATAAGCGCATGGTTGTAATTGTCCACTTCCATTCTTTTGGAGGAGGACTGCTCCAACGGCAACATCACTAGCGTCTGCTTGGATGACAAAAGGTTGCTCGGGATATGGATGCTTAAGGACTGGTTCTGCTGAGAACAGATGTTTGAGTTTCTCGAATGCCACTTGGCATTCCATTGTCCAGATAAAGAGTTGCCTTGGTTTGGGTTTCTCCCACCCACCCTTCGTTTTTAGCAAGTTCGTTGCTAGGGAGGGTGATGTTTGCAAAAGCTGGAATGAATTGACAATAAAAGTTCGCAAACCACAAGAAGCTTTGCAGTTGTTTGTGGATGGTGGGTCCCAGTCTATTACAGCGATTACAGCTTTTACTTTCTGTGGGTCCATCTCTATTCCCTTGTGGGATATTCTATACCGNGGTCCATCTCTATTCCCTTGTGGGATATTCTATACCGCAAATAGTCAATTTTTTCTTGGTGGAATTCACATTTAGAGAGTTTTGCATATAGTTTAGTATCTAAGAGTTTTGTGAGGACTGCACAAAGTAGCTTGATGTGTTCTTCCATTGTTTCTGTTCAGATTAAAATATCAACAAGATACAATAGAACCCCTTTATATAAAAATTCATGAAGGGTTTTGTTGATCAATTGCATAAACACAGCAGGCTCTCCTTGCAACCCAAAGGGGAGCACTTTAAGTTGGTAGCATCTCAATGGTGTGTTAAAAGCTGTCTTCCACTCATCCCTTCCTTTATTCTTATGTGGTAATATGCCTCTCATAGGTCTACCTTTGAAAAAATGTTTCCTTTCAAGAGGTGGGGTAACATGTTCTTCGTGAGGGGGAGTGGATACATGTTCTTCGTGACATGTAACATGTTCTTCGTGAGGAGGAGTGGATTTGTATAGAGATATGCAAATCATGTTTCATTTTTTGTAATTAATACACAAGTGTACTGAGTCATCTTTCTTTTCATGCAATAACACTGGGGCAGCTATTTTTGGTTGGGCGGGTTCGATGAAACCCCTTTTAAAATTTTTGTCGATATATGCTCTGAGTTCTTTTAGTTTTCTGGGGGACATGCAGTACGTTTGTGGTTTTGGGAGTTTAGCCCCTGGTAGGATTTCGATAACGCAGTCTGTGGCTCGATTGGATAGGAGTTCATTACAAGCTTCCTCGCTAAATGCTTGGGCTGGATCTAGGTACTCGTTGGGGATGTTAATGGGTTCAGCTGACTGTCCAGTCATGGCTGACTCTCTGTTCTCTGTTCCTTTCTTTATCCTTTCCTCTGAGCTATTTGGAAATACTACGTCTCTCTGGAATTGTACAGTTCCTCTCCTCCAATTTATTTTTGGATTCCATTTCCACAGCCATGTGAGACCTAGGACTAGCGGCTCTTCCATTCCTGGAGCTACATTGAATGTGAGCATCTCACTATGGTTCCCTAATCTTATTTACAATGGTTCTGTGGTAAACTTAGCTGGCTCCCCCCCCCCACTATAGTTCCATCTAATTGGCAGAAAGCGATGGGATTTTCCATTTCTTTCAGTTGGATCCCCAATTTCTCTGCAAGGGAGGGATTTAATAGGCACTGGATGCATCCCGAATCCAGCAACGCTGCAATTTCCTCCCCCTTCCCTCGGCTGGGGATAAACAGTCTTAGGGGCAGGTTGATTAGTTCAATTTGTTTGCTTACCAGCAGGTCATCTTCCAGATCGCTTTTGGACTGGCTCAGGTCCCCTCAGAGCATTTGGGATTCCTCCTCCAAGTTGCGGGGGATCGGAAGCCCACAGCTACTCAGCCTCTAAGGCCAGTCTCCTTTCCTCGAGGGCTGGATGTTCTGGGTTTCCCCCCGATGGGTGGTCTAGCTTTCTGGTGGGGGTCTTCGAATGGCATTCTGCTGCATAGTAACCCTCCTTTCCACACTTAAAGCAACCAGACGTTCTTGGAGTCATGGTGGTTTGGGGTGGGGATCTTTTCCAAAACTTACCACTGCAGTACCGGTTATGAGTCATGTCTATCTCTGCCTCCTCTGCCATCATGTACCATTCATGCAGGAGGTTTGGGGCACCAAGGGCCAGGCAGGCAGCGTATAGATCTTCATTTAGTCCATCTTTGAACCAACAGACTAGGATATCCTCTGGCCAGTCAACTCAGCCAGCCAGATCACGAAATTCCTTGGTGTATTCAGCTACTGGGCGACAGCCTTGCTTTATGACTCTGATGCGATCTCGGGCTTTTCTATCAGCGAGAGGGTCTTCGAAGTGGTGGCGTAGGGCCGTCATGAAGCAGTTGAGGTTCCTTAATTCTGGGGCATTGATGTTGTGGAGCATCACCATCCATCTGGCTGCTGCCGCTTCCAGGAGCAGGGTGACGACTCATACTCGGGATCCCTGGGTTTGGAAATTCTGCCCATATTCTTGCATGTAGGTGAGTACTTGCGCCAGGAAAAATCCTAGTTTCTGGGGGTGCCCATTGAATTTTACTCCCAGGGGTGGGACCTTCCTCTGCAGTTGTATGTCTCTGTTCTGGGGCATTTAGGGGTACGGCTGCTGGTTCTTTAGCTTGTCCCGCTGCCAATCATTCTCAGCTGAATCCGGGGTAGCAGCTCGGGTTCTTTCATTTTCTGGTTCCCTCGCTCTCCTGCGTTGGCATCCTTGTGCATCCCTCACCTTGAGG
Organism: Emydocephalus ijimae; assembly: GCA_004319985.1. Lineage (NCBI taxonomy): Eukaryota > Metazoa > Chordata > Lepidosauria > Squamata > Elapidae > Emydocephalus > Emydocephalus ijimae. The sequence continues at coordinate 18,708 of BHEV01006591.1, read as the reverse complement.
GCTTCCCTCATGAGGTGATTTATGTACCGTCTCAGTCAGTCATCAGCTGGTGGCACCTTGCCCCATGCTTCCTGATATGATAGGGCCTCCAGCTCCAATTTCCATCTTGGTTTACGATTGCCCCAGGTGAAGGTTACTCCCCTGTTTCTTCTGTCCCAGCTGTCTCTCTTTCCTACACCTATAGACCACCGGGGCTTTGTGGAGATTTCATAGGCAGCTTCGCTATCTTCAATGGGGTGCACCGAGTCAGTATCTTGCTGGGTAACTGTCGACATTTCTCCCCAGCATTCGGCTTCCCCTTGGTCCTTGCTGTACTCAAACATTTTCCTTTCTTGCAGGGTTATTATTTTTTGTTTTTGTTTTTAAATTTCCTCTCCAGGCTGACCTCTATTGCAGACACTGCTTTTTGTCAGGCTGCAGAACTTTTCCCATTCAATCAACTAGAATGAACTTCTGAAAACATATCAAAATGTATCAAAAAGGAATCCTTTATTGAGATGAGACAATTCATGTAGGGGTTGAAAGCAGCATCTAAGGTCTCTCAAGCATGCAGAGATAGATAAGGGAGTTTAAAAAACCCATCCCGTTATCATGATGTGTATTTAGTGAAACAAAGAGTCAATGTGTTAATTCCCCCCACCCCCTTTTTAGAACGATTTTTTTCAGAGTTTCCCAGGCCACATGTCACTGTGGAATTTTTATGGTCTCTTCATCTCCTGGCTGTCTCTCTCAGAGGTGATAGGTTCTGGCCATCTGGGTTTTATCTTTCCATTGTATCATGTGTAGGTTATACAAACTCGATATAACATTAAATATATTCAGGTTACATCAAGAAGGATTTCTTTATCAGTCCCCCCCCCTTTTTTTTTCTTCTTCCATTGAAGAAATGACAGATACACAGATCTGGCAGTCTCTATTAATTGAGTTAGCAGGAGTGAGTGAGGTTTTTTATTTTTATTCTTAAAATAAAAACCCAATTAACTTAGTTCAATTAGATTGTCTGTGAGGATCTTCTTAATCCTTAACAAAAGGTTAGTGAAGTGTACATATTCTTGTATATAGCAGAAAAGAAACAGTTATATTAAACAACATTTCAAACACAAATCCAAACAATCTGTTCAACAGCTTTGCAAGATTTCCTCCTTACCCTTGATATTAGGAGTTAGAACATAAATAACATCAACAGTCCCTAAACTGGAGCAATAATAGGATGTAGTATGAAGATATGCAGAGTACCCTGAGTAAAAATAATTTGATTTTGAGGGAATCTAGAGTTTGCAGGTTCAAGAAGCTCACTATTTGGTGCAAAGGCAAGAAGTTTCTTCACATTTCCTCTAACTATAAACAGCTTCAACAGAGACCTGTGTGGAAACTTCCAGATTAGGTATTGGCAGATAGTGAAAACTTAATTCCATTTTACAGGCCACTTTGTATAGTACATTTTTTTAAAAGTAGGATTCTATTAAAAGAAGATTAATCAAATGGTTGTGAATAACCTGTAGAACTGAGAATGCAGAAGAATATGATTTTTGACTTAGTATGATATCCATTTCACAGGAGTAGTATATATTTTTATATCTAGTTTTCCTATATTTTCTTTCCAGGACAGTGTGGAAAAAACATTTATTTGTTTGTTTCCTTTTATTTGCCACCCATCTCATTTTGAAGTGACTCTGAGCAGCCACATTAAATTGAGTTCAAGATAAGTATCTCCTGAATTGGTTTAGACACAAATTTGGCTATTAGCAATTATCTGTGACAAATTTTTGTACCCCTATTACAAATAAATGTATAAATCTCCTTGCCTAGATTTAAGATACAACATTTCTTTCTTTTTTAAATTTTCTTGATATTCTTGTCCAGCCTTGTAATGAAATATATGCAAGGAGAAAAATAAACTCAGATAAAGCAAGAATGAAACAATTCAACCCTGAACTACAAACGTTCTCAACTTTTAAAAAATTGCTATCAACTGGAAACAATTCACTGTGCTATTTCTTTCTCTTTTATTATCTACTGGCATCAATGCACTACAGGCTGAAAGTCACTTATTCGAAAGTTATGGGTCACCATCTGCCATAGAATCTTTATTGGCCAAGTGTGATTGGACACACAAGGAATCTGTCTTGGTGCAAATGCTCTCAGTATACATAAGAGAAAAGATACATACATCAAGAGTCAAGAATCATAAGGCACAACACTTAATAATAGTCACAGAGTACAATAAGCAATCAAATCATACTAGGAAACAGTCAATATAGATTGTAAGGATACAAGCGACAAAGCTACAGTCATATAGTCACAAGTGGGAGTGGATGGGTGATAAGAAGTGATGAGAAGGTTAATAGCAATAGTAGTGCAGTCTGTAAATAATTGGACAGTGTTGAGGGAATTATTTGTTTAGCAGAGTGATGGCATGTCCTTGTGTCTAGTTGTTCTGGTGTGCAGTGCTCTATAGCATCATTTTGAGGGAAGAAGTTAAAACAGTTTATGTCCGGGATGTGAGGGGTCTGTAAATATTTTCACAGCCCTCTTTTTGACTCATGCAGTATACAAGTCCTCGATGATAGGGAGGTTGGTAGTAATTGTTTTTTCTGCAGTCCTAATTATCCTCTGAAGTCTGTGTCTGTCCTGTTGGGTTGCAGAACCAAACCAGACAGTTATAGAGGTGCAGATGATAGACTCAATAATTCCTCTGTAGAACTGTATCAGCAGCTCCTCAGGCAGTTTGAGCTTTCTGAGTTGGCGCAGAAAGAACATTCTTTGTTGTGCTTTTTCAATGATGTTTTTGATGTTAGGTGTCCATTTTAGGTCATGTGATATAGTAGAAGCTAGGAATTTGAAGGTCTCTACTGTTGATCCTGTGTTGTCTAGTATTATAAGAGGTGATAGTATGGGAGGGTTTTTTCTAAAATCTACCACCATTTCTGCAGTTTTGAATGTGTTCAGTTCCAGATTGTTCCACTTATACCACAAGGCAAATTGTACAACCTTCTGTCTGTATGCAGATTTGTCATTCTCAAATAAGACCAATCACTGTTGTGTCATCTGCAAACTTCAGTATTTAAATAGATAGACTGTTTGAGATACAGTTATTGGTATATAGGGAGAAGAGAAGTGGAGAAAGCACACAGCCTTGGGGGAGGGCTGTGCTAATTGTACAGGTATCAGATGTGATTCTGATCTGCTGCTTCCTGTCTATTAAGAAGCTTATGATCCACTTACAAGTGTGTTCAGGTACCACTAGCTGGTTTAATTTAGTTAGAAGAATGTCTGCAATGATACTATCGAATGGTGAACTGAAGTCTACAAAGAGGACACTTGCGTAGGTATTTGGAGATTCAAGGTGTCGTAGGATGTAGTGCAGAGCCATATTAACAGCATCATCTGTCAATCTATTTGCTCGGTATGCAAACTGCATGGGAACTGTGATGGTTTTCAGGTGGAACATCACTAGCCTTTCAAAGATTTTCATAACTTCAGATGTTGGAGCAACTGGTCTGTAGTCATTTGGTTCCTTGATGGAGGGCTTCTTTGGCACTGGATGATAGAGCATTTGAAGCACGAAGGAACATAGCAATCTCTAATGATTTGTTAAAGATTCAGGTGAAGATGGGGGCCAATTGTTCAGCACACATTTTTAAGCAAGGAGTTAACTTTTCTGGCCCTGGTGTTTATCCTGGCTTTTGTCTGTGTAATAGATCTTGCACTTCTTTTTCTGTGATCACCAGAGATTGTGAACCCAATAGATCGGGGTCGGTTGCAGGAGGCTTGGCTGTTTCTGGTGTGCTTAAGATGGGGGTTGTGGAGATAGGTGGCTGTAGTTTCCTTTCAAACATGCAAAAAATACATTCAGGTCATCTGCTAATTGTTGATTTCCTTCTGCCTGGGAAGGAGGTTTGCTGTAGCCAGTGAGGTTTTTAAGAGTTTTCCGCATGTTTGCTGGTTCATTTGTTGAGGACTGATTCTTTAACTTTTCAGAATAACTTCTTTTTGCTGCTCTGATCTCAAGTTAATATGTTTCTGGCCTGATTGTATAGCATTCTGTCACCTTTTCTGTAGGCTTCCTCTTTGGAACGACGTAGCTGCTTAAGTTTAGTTGTGAACCAAGGTTTATTGTTACTAAATATTTGCAGGTTCTTTGTTGGTACACATAAGTCTTCGCAGAAGCTGACATATGATGTTACAGTATCTGTGAGCTCATCTAGGTCTGCAGAGGTATCTTCAAAAACATTCCAATCAGTGCAATCAAGGCAAGCCTGGAACTTCAGCTTTGCCTCATCAGACCAAGTCCTCACTGATTTAATTGTTGGTTCCATGGTTTTAAGTCTTTGTCTGTAGGCAGGTACAAGGTGAATCATGCAGTGATCAGAGTATCCCACAGCAACTTGTGGTAAAGATCTATAAGCATCTTTTACTCTTGTATAGCAGTGATCTAAAGTATGTTTGCCTCTGGTGGCACAATTTACATGCTAGAAATATTTTGGGACCTCTTTCCTTAAATTTGCTTGATTGAAATCTCCTAAAATGATGGGAAGAGAATCTGGATGTTTGGGTTCAGCCTCCATAATTTGATGAGCAAGAGTTCGTACTACCTTGTTTACACAGGCTTGTGGAGGAACATACACAGCTATTAGGAGAAATGAGGAGAACTCATGTGGAGAATAAAATGGCTTGCAGTTGATATGTAAAGACTTTCAATTTTCATCACAGAATTTATATATTATAGTTATATCCTGAAACCAGCTGTTGTTGATATATAAACATAATCCTCCACCCTTTGTTTTACCTGATGTCTCTTCAATTTTGTCTGATCTAAATATCTGAAATCCTGGGATGTATATGCTGGTGTCATGAATTCCTGCATTTAGTCAGGTTTCAGTAAAACAAAGAACTGCTGAATTGTAGAAATCAGAATTGCATCTATGTAAAAGATGTATTTCATCGATCTTGTTAGCAACTGAGTGTAAATTAGTCAGAAAGATTGAAGGGAGAGGGGTTTTATCCCCTATTCCTTAATCTGTTTAAAATTCCCTATTGTTTACCTCCTCTCCTTTTTTGCAGCTGCCTCTTCTTTCCTTTGTTTGTTGAAATCCATAGCACCGGGGAATTATTTAGAATCTCCTCTGCATTTGCAAAGACAGGGGGAGGGGGGAGGAATCAGAAAGCTGCTCCTTAAGGAAACATTGCCTAATTCTTAGCAGATGCTCTTGTGAGTTTGAAATCCTTACTGAATTGCAGAGAACAATAAAGAAACCATTAGAGAGCATTTTAGTGTGGCAGCTGTCGTTGGTGCCATCTTTCATTTGCATATGAAAGTTATTTTTCAATTCTCCATTTATTATTATTTTTGCTACTTGTGATTATATTGAAGCAATTTTCACCAATATCTATGTATTTTAACTGTTGTATTAAAAAGAGCCAATTTACGTTGTCAAAAACTTTCTGGGTCTCTAGAAATAACAAAGCTGCCTGTCAGTCGCTATGTTCTTCATAGAATTCGAGAGTGTCGTAAGACTCTTCTCACATCATATTTTGTTTGTCTATTTGGGAGAAAGCCATTTTGATCACTGTGTATGAATTCATTTAAATAATTTTTGTATATCTCGGCAATAATCATTGTGGATATTTTGGAATCTGTATTTAAAAGATATTGGCCTGTAATTTTGAATTCTTGTCTGGTTGGTGCCTTCTTTTTTAAACAACAATGTCCAGCAATCCTTCATTTGAAACATTAACTCCGAAACTGACATATTCTCAAAGTGATTTATTCAAAACAAAAAAAAAGATTGTATCATCCGGTGGAATTTCAGTACTGGAATCCTACCTTTTTCTTTTATTGCTTGTCCTGAATCTCTTCCTTCTGTTGTGTTGCTTTCTTTTCCTTGATCTCCTGAGTCTTCTTCAATATCACAATGTTGCTTGTAAAAATCTTCAGCCTTTTCTATGGTGTCAAGGTTATATCTTTTGTCCTTCCAAGTTACCATTATACCTTCTGGTGCTAGCCACCTGAAATTAATACTATTTTTGTTTAATCTCATCATCAAAAACTGGTAATTTCTCCTTAAATCCCACATTCTTTTTGGAATCTGTTTCAAACCTATTATTTGTTTTCCTTTGTATTCTAGTTGCTTGTCGTGTGTTCAGTGTAAAATTTCATCCCTGTTCAATTTTTTTTGGTATATCTAATGTGAACTTCATTTGGGAGACGGTGTCTTCTTCCATAACTTGTTTGGACCCTGTATATCTCATCTATTACCAAGGTCATTTCCTCTTTCTCAGTCTCTAAAGTAATTCGGCCATCTTTTCTGATAAATCTTCTCTTTTTTCTTCTGTTACATTTTGGAACCGAAGATATTGGGCAGCTCTCTCTGCTTCTAAGAAGATCACTGATATTTCTAATTCCTTGTTAGCCAGGGTTAGTTTCTCATTCATCTCCATGATCCTCTGTCAGGCTACAGAACTTTTTCTTATTCAATTAACAAGAATGAACTTCTGAAAAACGTATCAAAGGAATCTTTTATTGAGATGAGACAATTCACGTAGGAGTTCAAAGCAACGTCTAAGGTCTCTCAGGTATACAGGGATAGAAGAAGAAGAAGAGAAGAAGAAGAACTTTATTGTCATTTTACAAGTACAATGAAACTGTGGATGCTGTTCACTGTTCACAATACAATAAAAACAGAGCACTTAAAGATGAAAATAAAAAAAAACAGAGTACCCGCGTCTTCATTTGCAATTAGAGAGTACAATATCTACGAATATACACAAAATATACATCCAACACTGACTATGACGCTTTGCCAAGTGTAATACACAAGAGATGAATTGTAATACGTTATTATACATCTGAATGAGGTATTGCGATTTCATATCTTTTCACATCTTAATAAGGTAGTGACTTTGTATTTATTTGTGGTTCGGATGGCCCAGGGAAAGAAACTATTTGTTAGTCTAGTGGTGTGGGATTTTATTGACCTAAAGCGCCATCCAGACTGCACCAGGTCAAAAAGATAATTGCCAGGGTATGAGGGGTCTTCTATGATGGACTTGATTCTGCTTTGGGAGCAGGACCTGACTAAGTCTTCCGGGGAGGGCAGAGGGCAACCAATGATTTTGAGCTGTGTTTATCACCTTCTGTACAGTTTTCCTGTCCTCAGCTGAAGAGCCTGCATACCACACACCCGGACAGTATGTCAGAGTGCTCTCCACAGAGGCTTTATAGAAAGCTAGCAACAGCTTCTTATCCAGATTGTTTTTCCTGAGAATCCGCAGGAAGTGCAGCCACTGCTGAGCCTTCTTCACTATGGCCTTGGTGTTAGGGGACCAAGAGATATCAGCTGAAATATGGATGCCAAGGAATCTGATGGTAGGGACAGTTTCCACTCGTTCTCCGTTGATGATGAGTGGGGCATGGTCCTGTCCATGTTTCCTGAAGTCCATAATCAGTTCTTTGGTTTTATAGACATTCAATGACAGATTGTTCTGTGAACACCAGACAGACAGGTTCTCTACTCCTGTCCTATATGCCGTCTCATCCTCTCTGGAGATGAGACCAATCATGGTCGTGTCGTCCACAAACTTTATGATGGTTTTTGTTGCGTGGCTTGGTGAGCAGTCAAAGATGTACAAGGCATATAGCAGGGGGCTCAAGACACAATCCTGGGTGGAACCAGTACTGAGTGGAATAGTGGAAGAAAGGTGGGGTCCAAGTCTAACAGACTGTGGTTTGTTTGTCAAAAAGTTCTTAATCCAGGAGCATGTGTGGGTGGGGACCTGCAGATTTTACAGTTTGGTTACTAGTATATCTGGGACAATAGTGTTAAACGCAGAGCTGTAGTCCACAAAGAGCATCCTCACATAGCTCTGTTTGTTCTCTAGATGACTCAGCGCTCTATGTGATGTGTGATGGCCACAGCATCCTCTGTAGAGCAGTTTGCTCTATAAGCAAACTGATGTTGATCAAAGGAGGGCGGGAGGCAGTCTCTGATGTGCTGTGAAACTAGTTGCTCAAAAACCTTCATAATGGAGCTTGTTAACACTATGGGCCAAAAGTCATTGAGAGTATTTATATTTGTTTTTTGGGGAACGGGGATGATGGTTGCAGCATTGTGGGATGATGGCATGTGTTAAAGATAGATTGAACAGCTCTGTAAGTATTTCTGCCAACTGGTCAGCACATGCTTTAATTACTGCACCAGGAATGCGATCAGGCCCTGCAGCTTTCCTGGGATTTACTGCTCTGTTTTTCTCACCTCATGCACCTGAAGAGAGAGAGGTACAGTGTCGTGGTTCTTGTGAGACAGTATGTCCAGGTTCTTGGTGGTCTCAAAGTGTGTGAAAAAGCTGTTTAGCTCCTCTGCCAGAGTGCTACTGCTCTCACTGTTTGTTGGCCCCTGGCCTTTATAGTTGGTCAGGGTCTGTATCCCCCTCCACATCTGCCATGGGTCACTGTCAGTAAAGTGGCCCTCGACCTTCCTCCTGCCCCTTCTCAGCTCAACTCTGGCAGTGCTGTACTGTGAGGTGTCACCTGCTCTAAAAGCCAGGTCACGGGCCCTGATCAGAGTCTGGACTTCGCTGGTCATCCAGGGTTTCCTGTTTGGGAAGGTCCATATGCATTTGTCCACAGTGACATTTTCTATACAGGACTTCATGTAGAAAAGCACAGTCTCTGTGTATAACTCGAAGTTCTGTTGTTTGAAGATGCTCCAATCTGTGTGGGCAAAACAGTCCTGAAGCTGGGAGAGGGCATTTTCAGGCAAGCATCTAATAATTTGATTGCTAGGTTTTGTTCTCTTCCTAAGGGGAGTGTAAACTGGTAGTAAAAGCAGGGTGAAATGGTCTGATTGTCCTAAGTGGGGAAGAGGTTTTGCTCTATATGCATGCTGAATATTTGAGTACACATGATCAAGTGTGTTTTTTCCCCTGGTTGGGCACTTAACATATTGGTAAAGTTTGGGGAGCACAGTTTTTAGGCATGCTCTATTGAAATCCCCAGCAATGATGTGAACGCCCTCAGGATGTTGCGTGATAATTATGTTTTGAAGGTGACTGAGCGCCATGCTAACATTAGCATCTGGAGGTAAATATACAGCAGTGATGGTAACTACTGTTAGTTCCTGTGGCAGATAAAACGGTCTACACTGAACAATCATGGCCTCGAAATCTGGTGAGCAATGGCTGTTTGTTATTTTGCTATTTGGAAACACTACGTCTCTCTGGAATTGTACAGTTCCTCTCCTCCAATTTATTTTTGGATTCCATTTCTGCAGCCATGTGAGACCTAGGACTAGTGTCTCTTCCATTCCTGGGGTTACAATGAATGTGAGCATCTCACTATGGTTCCCTAGTCTTATTTTCAGTAGTTCTGTGGTCAATCTGGCTGGCTCCCTCCCCCTGCTATAGTTCCATCTAACTGGCAGAAAGCGATGGGATTTTCCATTTCTTTCAGTTGGACTCCCCATTTATCTGCAAGGGAGGGGTTTATTAGGCATCGGGTGCATCCCGAATCCAGCAACGCTGCAACTTCCTCCCCCTTCTCTCAGCTGGGAATAAACAGTCTTAGGGGTAGAGTGATTGGTTCAATTTGATTGCTTACCAGCGGATCGTCTTCCGGATCGCTTTCGGACTGGCTCAGATCCCCTTGGAGCATTTGGGATTCTTCCTCATAGCTGGGGGGGATCGGAATCCCACAACTACTCGGCCTCTCAGGCTAGTCTCCTTTCCTCGAGGGCTGGATTTTCCAGGTTTTCCCCCTGATGGGTGGTCTAGCTTTCTGGTAGCAGTCTTCGAACGGCATTCTGCTACCGGTGTCTCTCCTTTCCACACTTAAAGCAATCGGACATTCTTGGAGTCAAGGTTGCTTGGGGTTTGAAGATTTCCCGTTTCCCCTGGGGTGGGGATCTTTTTCAAAACTTGCCACTGCAGTACCAGTTTCGAGTCATGTCTATCTCCGCCTCCTCTGCCATCATGTACCATTCATGCAAAAAGTTTGGGGCCCCACGGGCCAGGCAGGCAGTGTATAGGTCATCATTTAGTCCATCTTTGAAACAACAGACTAGGATATCCTCTAGTCAGTCTACCCAGCCAGCCAGGTCACAAAATTCCTCGGTGTATTCCGCTACTGGGTGACAGCCAGTCCATATTCTTGCATGTAAGTGAGCACTTGCACCAGGAAAAATCCCAGTTTCTGGAGGGTCTCCATCAAATTTTACCCCAAGGGCAGGATCTTCCTCTGCAGTTGTATGTCTTTGGGTTGGCCAGGGTAAATCCCCTGATCCGGGGTGTTTTATAGTTGTGTACCTGCTATGGCTGCTGGTTCTTCGGCTTGTCCCTCTGCCCGATCAATCTCCGCTGGATCTGGGGTGGCGGCTCAGGTTATCTCATTTTCTGGTTCCCTTGCTCTCCTGTATTGTCGTCCTGGTGCATCCCTCACCTCGAGGTTCTCCAGGGCTTCCCTCATGAGGCGATTTATGTACCGTCTCATTTGGTCGTCAGCCGGTGGCTCTTTGCCCCATTCTTCCTGAGCCGATAGGGTCTCAAGCTTCAATTTCCATCTGGGTTTATGATTACCTCTGGTGAGGGGTACTCCTCTGGTTCTTCCGTCCCAGCTGTCTCTTTTACCTACACCTATAGAACACCGGGGCTTTGTGGAGGTTTCGCAAGCAGCTTCACTGTCTTCGATGGGGTGTACCGAGTCAGTAGCTAGCTGGGTAAGTGTCGATGTTTCTCTTCAGCATTTGGCTCCCCCTTGCTTCTTGCTGCATTCAGACATTTTTCTTCTTTTGCAGTCGGTAGAGTGAAAGGCTTTCTTTCTTTCTTTCTTTCTTTCTTTCTTTCTTTCTTTCTTTCTTTCTTTCTTTCTTTCTTTCTTTCTTTCTTTCTTTCTTTCTTTCTTCCTTCCTTCCTTCCTTCCTTCCTTCCTTCCTTCCTTCCTTTTTTTCTTTAAATTTTTTTTCTCTCCCGGCTGACCTCTATTGCAGATGCTGCTTTATGTCAGGCTTCAGAACTTTTTCCCATTCAATTAACAAGAATGGACTTCTGAAAACAAAATGTATCAAAAGAAATCCTTTATTTAGATGAGACAATTCATGTAGGAGTTCAAAGCAGCGTCTAAGTTCTCTCAGGCATACAGGGATAGATAAGGGAGTTTAGAACCCCTCCCCTTATCTCAATGTGTATTTAGTGAAATAAAAGCCAGTGTATTAATTCCCCCGCACCTCTTTTGTAAGGAACAATCTTTTTCACAGTTTCCCAGGGCATACCTAATTTCTCCCCCATTCCCTTTCAGAACAAACTTTTCCAGAGATTCCCAGGACACATCTCACTGTGGAATTTTTACGGTTTTCTCATCTGCTGGCTGTGCTTCTCCTTCTCCTTCTTCTGATACTACCAATTATTGTCCAGCAGATGTTCAGCAGATGTCTCTCTCTTCTAGTTGTCACACTCAATATTGCAAAGTCATTGTTCTTATAGAGATTCCATTTTATCCTAACTATTAACCACAGTTTCAAAATTTCCAAGTTTCTGTTTCTAGTTTCTTTTCTTTTCATAAACTATGCAACACCAAAAAGCTAAAGCTCTACAAAGTTTCTCTTATATTATCTCTTCTTTTGGTCAACTTCTCCCAGTCTGCTCTGATCCTGGTTTCTCCTGCCAATTGCTGCCAACCACCACTCACAAACAGTCCGCAGGATGCCCCACACCTTCAGCCGTCCCTTTGGGACTTCTGACAGCTCCAGCAAGCTCCACGGGCACAGGTAAAGCAGCTTGTGAAGCAGAGAAAATCGCTTGCACCGCTGCTCTCTCCGACAACTGGCCCCATCAATCTCTGGTGTTTATTTTGGGTGCGGATGGAGGTTGATGTCCATGGCCAGTGCCATCTGATACCAGTCATGGATGCGGTCGGAGACCTCCCGGATGACCTAGGTATTGTGTAGCTCCTTGTCCAAGCCTTCCTTGAAATAGTAAATAAGGAGAAGCACCTTCCCAATGAGCCTCCAAAATTCTCTGACATACTCTTTAGTCAGGTGGCCCCCTTGCCTGATCACATTGATCTCCATCTCCACTTCATGGCCCTGGGCCATGTCCTCAAACCTCATTCTCAACTCCTGCAGGAACTCATCAATGTTCTCGAGCTCCGGGGTGCCCTCATTGTGAAGTTGGATCACCCACTCCACTGCTTCACCTTCTAGGTTGTCTGTGATGGCAGAGACCATCTCCTAATAGGTTATGTAGCAGTCAGTATGGGCCCAAACTCAATTTAGATAAAAGGCTAGTTTGTCTGGACTCCTATCAAAGGTAGCTCTGAAGTGGGGTGGGGTTGTGCAGGTGGCAGCTGCAGTGTGAGGATGGGAACAGGTGTCCGCTGGACCTGGATTCAGCCTTGACCCAGGTTGTATGCCCGTCTGGGTGGTACCTGTTCTGCCAGTGGTATCTGGGGTTGTCCCAATGGACGAACAGGCCTCCGACTTCTAGGAAGTCTCTGCTGTGGCCTGGGGCTCAACCAAGCAAATGGAGGCAGTGGAGGATCAGGCCATCAGTGAGATACACCAGGCCTGCCTGGGAAGACTGTGGTGCATTGGACTGTGCTGATGAGAACAGCATAGGAGTTGCTCCCTGGGTAGATCAGCCCCTCTGGGCAGGAAACATAAAAGTTGGCTGGCTGAAGACTGCCATTGCCTGCCACCGAGGCTCAATTGGCTGAGCTTCTCCAGCAATCCCTCAAGAATTTGGCTATGGGCCACAGTCTGGTATTTCTTTTTTTTTTTTTTTTTGAAAACAATTTTATTAGTTTTTAAAAACAAACAAACAAAACATAAAAACATCCAGCTTTCTTTCATAAATATACAAACAGTGTGTTGGTTGGTTTACCAGTTTTTGTGCATTCATTTCGTAGTCTCAATTACAGTTACATTACATAATAACTCATATTATCAATCAGAAATTATATATCCTAGTATCACTATTAAACAATCATTTGACTATAATTTTATTCATTCATACTTTACGAGATAACTATAATTTACTCAGTTTATTTTATAGCAAATCATATAGTCATACCAAATCTATCCTTAAAGCAATTTATAGATATGATATCAAATAACAAAGAAAAGAAAAAATATCTTTTTATATATTCATTATTATCTAAAAATTCTAAAAATTCTATTATTGTATTTTATCATTCAACCATTGATAGAAAAGGTCCCAAATTTTATAGAATTGTTTATCCTCTTGTTCTCTAATTTCAAATGTCAATCTACTCATTTCAGCACATTCCAATATTTTCTTCATAATTTCTTCCTGAAATTATATTTTCTCATTTTTCCAATTTTTAGCAAATACAATCCTAGCCGCTGTTAATACAATTACAATCAGATATTTCAAATCTTTACTGTATATATCAGGTAAGATTCCCAATAAAAAGNTTTTAGTCCAGTATTTTCTAGCATCCTCACAAGTCCACCACATATGGTAATATGAGCCAGGTATCTGATGACATTTCCAGCATCTTTCAGATTTATTCTTGAACATTCTTGCTATTCTTGTCGGGGGAAAAGTGCCACCTGTAAAACATCTTATACAAGTTTTCTTTATATGCTGTTGACATTGTCATTTTATAATTTTGAGACCACAATTTTTGCCATTTCTCTAAATCAATCCCATATCCAAAATTCTTCCCCCAAGCAATCATAGTTTCTTTAACTTGTTCTTCCTCTAGTTTAATTCCCAGTAAATAACTGTATAATTTTGTAATCACCTTTTCATCAGTACCTGTCAAAATCTTATCTAGATCAGTCAGTTTATCATAAAATCCCTCTGTTTTGGAATCATCATCATACCTTGAATGTATTTTGCACATATGAAAACCAATTCATCTTTATACCTTGTTCCTCTCGATTTTGCATCGATTTAAGTTCACCCTTTTCATCCAATATTTCCCCATATCTAACTGTTTGTTCCTTCTTATAAATTATAGGATAGGAAAATGCTTCAATGGTCGATAACCAAACTGGAATTTTCAAATAACATTGTCTTTTAATCTTCTCCCAATTCAGCCACAAAGACTCCCTTATATGATGTCTTCTAAAATAATCCTGTGTTTTGGTTCCCTTGTACCATAAAAAGGCATGCCAACCCAATAGCAAATCATGACCTTCTAATGTCAACAACCTAGTCTTTCTTAATGTTATCCATTCCTTGGCCCACATCAAATTTGCAGCTTGATAGTACAACTCCCAATTAGGCAAACCAAAACCTCCTCTAGTTCTAGCATCTTGTAAAAGTTTTAGCTTTTATTCTCGCTTTCTTACCTTGCCATATATACTTCAACACAATTTTATTTAAGTCTTAAAAATAGTCTTTTCCAAGCCTAATTGGTATTGTTTGAAACAAATATAAGATTCTGGGTAAGATATTCATCTTGATTGTTGAGATTCTCCCTATTAATGACAATTGTAGATTTTCCCATTTCTTCAAATCTAAGGCTATTTGTTGTTTAAGTTTAGTATAATTATTCTCTTTTAATGTACTACATCTTGATGTCAAATATATCCCCAGATACTTGACCTTGTTCGTGACTTGAATTTTCAATAGGTCTGCCAGTTCTTCTCTTTGTCTTAGTAACATATTCTTTGTCAAAATCTTTGTTTTATCTTTATTTATTTTCAGACCAGCCACCTCACCATATGCCTCTATCTTTTCCAGTAATTTTGGAGCTGTTTCGAAGGGGTCTTCCAAAATAAAAGCTAAGTCATCCGCAAAGGCTTGCAATTTAAATTCTTCCTTTTTAATTTTCATTCCTTTTATGCTTTTATCACCTTTAATGTTTCTATTCAACACTTCCAAAGTCAATACAAATAGCAAAGGTGATAGGGGGCATCCTTGTCTTGTACCTTTTCTTATATTAATAAAATCTGTGAATTCTCCCTCTATCATTAGTTTTGCCGTTTGCTTATGATATATGGCTTCTATTGCTTGAATAAATTTTCTGGCAAAACCCATCTGTTCCAATAGTAGCAACATAAATCTCCAGTTCACATTATCAAATGCCTTTTGGGCATCTAGGAATATCAAAGCCATTTGTTTTTCAGGATGTGCCTCATAATATTCCAAAGTATCCAGGGTTACTCTCATATTGTCCTTAATTTGTCTCTTTGGCAGAAATCCATTTTGATCTGGATGAATAAAGTTGTTTAAATATTTTTTAAGTCTTTCTGCTAAGATTGAAGCAAAAATTTTATAGTCTGCGTTTAGTAAAGAAATAGGTCTATAGTTCTTAATTTGCAGTGGATCAGCCTCTTCCTTTGAGATAAGTGTAATATAAGCCTCTGACCATGTTTTAGGTATCATCTTCTTTGACATAGCTTCATCAATGACTTCTAGCAATGGAATGCTCAGTGATTCTTGTAGTATTTTATAGAATTCTGCCGGAAGCCCATCTGGACCTGGTGCTTTCCCATTATTTTGTTTCTTAAGTGCTTCAGTTAATTCCATCGTTGTTATGTTGCTTTCTAACATTTTCTCCGTCTCTTTAGGTGTCTTAGGTAGATTAGCTTTCTGTAAATACTGTTTGACTTTTTCCTCATCAATGTTCTCTTGCTTATATAGTTGCCCATAGAAGTCTCGAATAATTTCCTTTTTCTCTTTATTACTGTGGCAAACTTGGCCTTGATCATCTATTAACTGCGATATTTTCCTTGATTCTTTCTCCTTTCTCAATTTATATGCTAGCCATCTACCTGGTTTATTTGCATCTTCAAAATAATTCTGTTTAGCACTTCTGATTTTCTGTGCCAGTTCTTCTTTCTCTATTAGACCCATTTTATGTTTAATTATGTCCAATTTTAATTTAATATCTTTGTTCTGTGGTGAGAGGAGAAAGGAAGAGGCAGAAAAAGAGGTCTCATTAATTGAATTCAAAGAGGACCAAATGGGGACTGAAAAAGAAGAAGGCGCAGTAGCTGGACAGGTGGAAATCAAAAAACAACATGAACCAAGATCTACGAGAGCTGTCAAACCTAAATAAAAAATATAATCATGGAAGAGAAAAAATTGATTACAATGAATATAAATGGACTTAATTCAGCTGTTAAAAGAAGGAAAATCTTTCATAAATTAGAGAAATTAAAATTTGATATAATTTGTTTACAAGAAGTACATATTAAAAAACAATATGAACAATTGTTAGCACAGCCAAAATTAGGGAAAATATTTACTTCTTTGACTCAATGTAAGAAAAGAGGAGTGGTTTTATACATTAAAGAGGCTATCCCAGCAAAATTGATTTATACTGATGAAGATGGAAGAGTACTAATGGTGGAAATAATAGACAATAATACAAAAACACTCTTGATTGCAATTTATGCTCCGAATGACAAACAAGAAGAATTTTATAAAAAATTACACATGAAAATAATTGGACTGGACTATGCCAATACAGTCATGATGGGAGATTTTAATGGAATTTTAATGGAATTGTGGACAATAAACTGGACTATACAGCAACAACAACAAAGCAAAACAG
This sequence comes from Emydocephalus ijimae, assembly GCA_004319985.1. Lineage (NCBI taxonomy): Eukaryota > Metazoa > Chordata > Lepidosauria > Squamata > Elapidae > Emydocephalus > Emydocephalus ijimae. The sequence continues at coordinate 2,183 of BHEV01006591.1, read as the reverse complement.
AAAGACTCTCCCTAAATCCTTTTTTAAAATGATAGATGAATTAAATTTAAAAGATATATGGAGAGAAAGAAATGCTAAAACCAAACAATACACTTTTTACTCAAATAGACATTTATCATGGTCCAAATTAGATATGATTTGGATCTCAACAGAATTAATATCCAATATTCAGGAAATAAATATTGAAACAAGTACTGGGCAGACCATAATCCAATGACAATTAAATGGAAAGGACAAAAAAAAAGATCATTATGGACGCTAAATAATACTATTTTAAAGGAAAAAGATTTTACACAATGGATTGAGAAAGAATTGGCTTTTTTCTTTAGAGAAAATAAAAAAGAAGACACTTCAATTCAGAATGTTTGGGATACAATGAAGGCATACGCTAGAGGCTTGATAATAGACTATATAAGAAAAAAGAATATCATGAAAAGGCAAGCCACTAAAGTTTTGGAAGAGGAGTATAAAGGACTTGAAAAAGAACTACAGAAAACACCACACAGTCTGGTATTTCTATTTCCCAGACTCACTGAGGTCCAGGGGTCCCATCAACCTCCACTTGAGGGTCGCAGTCCCCTCCTCCCTTGTCAAGGAGAATGGTCATTCTCTTGCTGGCTCCTGGAACACAGATTGGTAGCTGATGCCCTCCTGCTCTTGGGTGGCTGGCCATTTGGCATGTACTTTGGGCTGGGCATCCAACTGGTGCTCGACATCCACCACTGTGGCTGCTGCCTGTTCGGACAAGGGAGGAATTACAGGCTTTTGCCGACTCTACCAAAAGCTCCTCAGTTTTCTTCTCCATCTTCCCTTGTCTTCTTGCTGCCTGGTAGACTAGGTAAGTGGCCAGAGCTCAGAATCACTGATAGTGGCTCTGGGTGGAGCAGAAAGTTTTATTTCAGTTTTTTAGCAGAGTCGGTTTAATGTTAGGGTTCCAAGTAATAAAGCAAACAAAACTCTGAGGCAGGTAGGTATCAAAGGATACTTTTATTGGAAATATCATATTGGCACATGCCAACTCTGAAAACTCCCATGATTTTCACCTAATTAAAAGTAAAAGATTTTCTACTTTCTCTGACGACCAGTGACATGGTCCAATCATTGTGAGGTCTGCAACCGGGTAGCATCGCCTTCCTCAAACCAGGTGTGAGAATGTCCTTGATTCCCAAGAGAAAATATTTTGTTTTGGCTACAAAATCCCCTCTGTCTCAAGTCCCCCTATCCCTCAGTTCCAGTGTGGCAACACTGAAGTGGTCAAAATGGCTTCAGTCAGGCCAGCTTCAGGGTTGACATCAGTTCTATCCCATGTATAAATCTAAGAACAGGATTCTACAGAATGGCAAGTAACAACTGTCTTGAATCTGAGAGCCAGAAAATGGGCAAAGTGAATTGCCTACAAAGTATACAAACCCAGAATAATTAAATGGAAAGGACAAAAATATTAATTTTGCTATTGTATCCAGTAAATTTAAACACAATAAAATATCAACTCATTTATCAAAAACAGACAACATTGAGGTCATCCACGTGTAGTCCTGATCCTGAATTCCTGATACAGAAATCTGATGGTTATGAATGTAGAAATGATTCTAAAATCAGTCTTAGAAAGATCTACACTTCATTACTTTTCTTGTCAAGGTAAAGCTCTGTAGTAGCAACAATAATCACAATAATCAGGATTTCAGATATTTAGATCAGACAAAATTGAAGAGACATCAGGTAAAACAAAGGGTGGAGGATTATGTTTATACATCCCAGGATTTCAGATATTTAGATCAGACAACAACAGCTAGTCTCAGGATATAACTATAATATATAAATTCTGTGATGAAAATTGAAAGTCTTTACATATCAACTGCAAGCCATTTTATTCTCCACATGAGTTCTCCTCATTTCTCCTAATAGCTGTGTATGTTCCTCCACAAGCCTTTGTAAACAAGGCAATACGAACTCTTGCTGATCAAATTATGGAGGCTGAACCCAAACATCCAGATTCTCTTCCCATCATTTTAGGAGATTTCAATCAAACAAATTTAAGGAAAGAGGTCCCAAAATATTTCTAGCTTGTAAATTGTGCCACCAGAGGCAAACATACTTTAGACCACTGCTATACAAGAGTAAAAGATGCTTATAGATCTTTACCACAAGTTGCTGTGGGATACTCTGATCACTGCATGATTCAC
>BHEV01006590.1:22507-33667 GCA_004319985.1 Emydocephalus ijimae | reverse complement strand
CTCTCCCGTTCGAGTAAAGCAGTCTGGAGTCCATGCAGCAATCAGGGATCATCAAAGCCAGAGAGAGAGCAAGCTGCTGTTGCCTTGCTTCTTTTAAAGTGCTTTTACAACCACTCCCTTAATTGCATTCCTCCAGTTAAAGTTANTTCTTCTCCTTCTCCTTCTTCCTCAAGTATTTGCTGGTACGTAGAAACTGCCATTTCTAAAAAGTGGAAGACAGCTTCCAAAGAATCCTTGCCATTTTGTTCTCTTTCTTTTAATTTTTCATATTCCATTTTTAATTCATCCATAGATAGTGCCATTGTAAATTTTTAAGAACAACCCAAAAGTTTTTAATCTTAAAGTAATTTCCAAATGTCAGAGTTATCAAACAATCCAAACAGAGAAATTTTTTTCTCTTTGCAATTTTTCCTCCTGGGGCAAAATCCCAAATATATTTTAAAGCCATATTACAGTTAGTTGCTGGCCTTATAATCTTCAAGGCATCTCCTCCAATAAATTTTTAAAGATTTTTTTTAGTCCTCTCCTTCCCACTTATAACAAAGAGCTTATTTTTTCCTTAAAGAAGCAGGTTTTTCTGTGCTCATTTGCTTTCTCCGTAAGGAAGGGGAGTGAACTTTCCTTTCAGCACTTTCGCCGCTGTAGCAACTTCTTTTGGAAACAAATGTATCAATCCAAAAGTTAGGTTTCCAGGGTGTTTTAAAAGTAACTTAATGTCCCAGTTCATCCAAAAAAACTTCTCCTTCTGGTTCTTCCTCCTGCACAGTCTTATCCAGTTGAAGATTCCTTTGTGGCTGCCATTTCTGACAGCCACTCCACTGCCTCAGGAAAAAGGAGTCTAGCCAGCTGGGGAAAGGGGGTGCGATATCCCCAGACCCCTGCCCGGATCTCCTCTGTCTTCCGCTGCCCCTTCGGGGTAACGACAACCCCCAAATCCAATTGGATCAGGGGTACCTCAGCGGCGAGCGCAGCAGGGACCCGCAGAGAAGCGGATTCCTGCCACCGCCGAAGCCTTGCAACCGGAAGTGTCAACTTTAAGAGTGTTTACCTCTACAGATAGATTCTCTTTGAAAATGTTATGGAAGAGAAACAAATTAAGACTAATCTGAAAGTGGATTTAAAAATGATAGGCTACAAGAATGACATGAAAAAAATGTTACACTAAACATGCAAAAAAACCTGATGAATAGTTTAATAATTCAAATGGATATGGAAATAAAAACCAAGAGAGGGACCTGGATAATTTTCCTATATTAGATTAAAAAGATAAGGGTGTTAATGCTTTGAAGAATTTTGTGAGAAGGCACAAAGAAAAAATGAAAGATATCAGTTTAAGAGACTAAAGATCAAGATTGTTGGAAATAAAATAATAAAATTGGTTTATTTGATCAAGGTTAAAATACATATGTTCTTATAACTAATAATGAACTTTTGCTGACATCATGGCTGACATGACAAGGCTTTAAGGATTTGTTTATCGATAAGATGTGGGATATGGGAAGAAAATATTTGTTGAATTTTAAGGGAAGGGGTAAATTACTAAAATAATATATACTTATTGTGATGAAGAAATATATTTTCATATATATATTGCCTAATTTTTTTTCTATTTTTTCTTTTTTGCTATTTTTTCTCTTAATTTATATTAGTCTTTATTGTTTTATTATAATTTTAATAAAATTATTATTTAACAAAGGCACACAGTTATGCACCTACAAGAAAATTTCAACCATGAATTCCACACAACCTAAATTTTTCAAAACCATAGCATTCACCTCTCCTTTGACACTGAATTTCCTAATGTGATTAGAATTAGGCTGCATTTTTTTAAAGACTCATACACAATTATGATGTCTATGATCTTGGGCACAGCAAATCCTTTGGGGGACTCCTTTGGTTCATCTTACTGTGAAATATAAACATAAATCTACTCTGCAAAAACAAACTGATCAAGGTCTGATATATTGTGACATGTTAAATTTAAGCAGAAGGTCTGGGACATTCAGGAGGATAGGGCTAAAATTTCTCATCTTTATTATAAGTCTCTTCCCAGTTTCTGGACCCTTCCTATTTTTTCAAGAACATGCATGCTCTGTATATAAAGCTTTTGTCTCTAAATGTCTGTCTTGATATTTATCCATCAGGGTGATCACCAGAAACACATCATGCTCCCAGGTGAATATTGCACCAGTATATGTGCATAAAGATTGAATGTGTGCCTTGTGTCTTATAAATAGGTCTACTATATTCATATTAGTGATTAAAATTCATAACCCCAATTATTAGAAATGTTAGTTTCCCTCGTGATTAGCAGAATATTGTTTTTCTTTAAAATAACCATTTTTAAAAAATGTGCCAATGGTAGTGATAAAATCTGTAGCATTAATCTAAAGAAACTGACTGGATCTCTCTCACAATATTGACTGACTCGGTTTTATGTTATTTTTATGCATGCCTTTTAATTGCTATATGTTTAGCGTAGATTGATTTGGTTCTATAAATAAAATAAAAAACATTCTCTCTTCTGTAGTAAAATATTGAGAAAAGAACAGTGCTATTCAATATCATTTTTATTCTTCTTGGGTTTTTTCCTATTTGTGTAACTGGCATTTGATCAGAGGATGGGACAGCCCCATTTTTCTTTGAGATACAGACCCTTCTCTGTAGCATCATCTCTTATATTGTCCTTCAGTTTTCTTTGGAAGAATATTGTCTATATTAACTGAACCATTCTTGATTTATGTTGGTGCAGATAAAATTAGATATTTGGCAGGCTGGAAACTTTTTGATCTTCCTTATTCTTCATGTGATATCTGTGTATTATATCACTTCCCTTTATCAGTCAGCAGCCCCCCAGAATGGAAATGACAAACGAAAAACAAGGTTCAAGTTTGAATTGGCTGGTTTTTCTTACTGTATATGATATACAAACCACAAACCCAAAGAACCACAAAAAAGATTCTCAGAGGCAAGATCTCCTTCAACTCCTTCAGAACTTTTTCCATGGCAAATTACGAACCCTGGAAGTTGCTTAGATCAGATCTACTTAAACTAGCATTGCCTATGCTACTTCTGTATCAAAACTTTCTTCCATATTCTCATTTCAATTTATGGATAAAAAAAGTTGTTGCATGTAAGTCGAATCAATCAACTGTGTGTTAATATCCTGTTTTTCAATCATCTCTTTGGTCCCATCAGCTTCCTGTGCTTCAGTTCTAGCTATGCTGTGGACCTTTTCAGGCCAAAAGGCATAAGCAGACAGGATGATAAGTAACTGAAAGATGTTTAACAGGAAACAGCTTCTACACCTTCTCTTATCTCATACAAATAAAATAAATTCAAAATCATTCCCAAAATGCAACCAAAACACCATTTATATGCTTGAGAATGCCAGATGGAAAACCTTTTGGAAGCAAAAAAATACTACAGGTAGTCCTCAACTGACAACAATTCATTTAATGACTATTCAAGTTACAACAGCACTGAAAAAAGTGACTTACGACCATTTTTCACACTTACGATCATTGCAGCATCCCCAAGATCATGTGATCAAAATTCAGATGATTGGCAAACTAACTCGTATTTATGATTGTTACAGTCCCTGAGTCACGTGATCCCCTTTTGCAACCTTCTGATAGTCAAAGTCAATGGGGAAGCTAGTGTCACTTAATAACTGTGAGACTAAACACTTGCAGTAATTCACTTCACACCTCTGGAAAGAGAGGTCATAAAATGGGGCAAAACTCACTTAAGAAATGTGTCAGAATTCCAAAGTTGCTCTAATTAAATCATGATTCTCAAGCCAAACTTCAAAAACACTTCAAAGGATTTATTAGAGGCGACATATTGGCACTGCCCTTTATAAAGCCAATTCTGCCATACATAATTTACAGGCACCTGTGGCCACGTTTCCCCCCTCCCCTCTGGGTGTCTCCTAAACCTGATTCTCCGATTGAGCACGTTCACGGGCTGGGTATGATCATTCATATCATTCATATGAGCCTCTATGGCGCAGTGGTTTAGAGTGCAGTACTGCAAGCTACTTCTGCAGGCAGCTGCCTACAAATTGGCAGTTCAAATCCCACCAGGCTGAAGGTTGACTCAGCCTTCCATCCTTCCAAAGTCGGTAAAATGAGGACCCAGATTGGGAAATATGCTGACTCTGTAAACCGCTTCGAGGGACTGTAAAGCACTATAAAGCGGTATATAAGTCTAAGTGCTATTGCTATTCACGTTCTCCAATTAAATATATTCGTGGGCAAAAACTCTGGTATTTTAGTTGCAATGTTTTAAAGATACAAGTTGGAATGTACTTTCTCTTTCAAACTGCTGCACTGCTCTTCCAGATTTCCTTCCTCCCCACACCCTTTTATGGCAACTACTAAAACAGACATAGATGTGTTTTTTGAGTTGACAAAATATCTCACTTAGCAACAGAAATGTTAGACTCAATTATGATCATAAGTCTAGGGCTACCTGTATTTATTATGGCTGTACAATGCTTTAGATTCAGTTTGGAAGAGTATCTATCTATATTTCATTAAAATAGCCACAACTTTACCTAAAAACACCTGGCTGTGGCTGCAACTGAAAAACCTGGAAGTATTTGCTTTAATGAATCAGTCTCCCATATGTTCCAGTCTCTTTTCCCGAGCTAAATCCAAGGTTGTTTTCTAGAATAACATCTATGTTGATAAAACAGGGTCTCTTCATAGTCTTGTATCCTATATTAATTGGAAAGCATTCAGCTCCCCGATTTTATTTTTAAGAAGCATTCTTTCCTTTGATCTTTTTTCCCCATTTTTATAACTAGAGCATAGCAGGCAAGGTGAATATTTGTTGGGGGGAAGCAGATGTGGACAAAAGAGACTGCAGGGACACTTTTACTATAACAATTCACATTCCAGATGGCAAGCACAGCTATAGTTTACACACCGTCTATGAGATGTATTACATCTTGTACCTTTAGAAACGGTTTGCTTTTAATGTTCAGGAAATATTGCAATCCCTGCAACTGAAGTATCTCACTGGGAGATGTTTAAACTATATTAACAAATCAAAACAAAAGCAAGGAAAAACATTCTAACGTCTTGAGGATTATGAGTGACATAGGATGCATGTACAGTACATCCGTCTATGCCTCTGGAGTTATTTCCCTGCTTAGCAACATAAACTCCAAAACCATTTTTATACCTTTTCCTCCCTATCCGAGGTTTTAATATATCTGGACTGAATAGTGCTGCACATGCTTGTTGATAACTTCTTGGAAACATCCATTTGCACAAACTGTCCAAATAAAACAAGGTCAGCATAAAGCTTGGCAGCTCTGTTGTGGTTCTTTTGGCTACGCCAAAGAAAACAGAACTCTTCTTTGGAATAAATAGCCATATATCCTGATCCCATTCCTGGGGGAAGGTGCAATTTAAATAAAAGGAGAAAACATGTCTTTAGAATGGGAGCAATGGAGAACATCTGAGAACTTGACAGCTCACCACAGGTGGGCTGATCAATGCACTGTTCCATAATGGCCTTTCAGTAAATGTTACAGGCAAACAAGAGGTCACATTTGCAGCAGTCCCATAAATTGCTTAATCTGATTGGGACAGTAGCCAAATCTTCTCTGTCATCATTGAAACTTTAACTTTTTGATACTAAAATGCTTGAGTTCTTAAACTTTAAAGCAAGAGCTCTTTTTGCTATCTAAAGTCAGTATTTCCTTTTCAAATCTACAAAATTGGTGTTCAATCCATTTGAGTTTCTTTGGAATAGCAAGTGTCTAATTCTGGAGAATTTCTTGATCCACCATTTGGTACAAACACAGCTAACTTTATTGCTTTAACCGCCTTCCTTTTCTGCCAGCTGCTACTTTGACCATTGTGACTTCATATTCTACTGTTCTCTAGAGTGAATAACTATAGTCTGTCATATACTGACTTGGCCTTGAAAATTGTCTAAAATTTCAGTGATTTCAGAATTCAGTTATTATGCCAGCTATAGTAGTTTGCCTAGATGAAGTTACATCAATTTTACAAACTGTTGGTTATATATTCACAACTGAATCCAATCCAATGTTCTTGTGACCATTCTTAAAGTCCTAAATAACTTGAGATGAAATAAATGGAGCAATGCCTTCACAAAATTGTACAGATTTTGCAGGGAGGTCTTTTCCAGCCTCTCCAATAATTTTAATGCAGAGAGAAGAATTAATTTATCAGTTAGCCCTACCCAAACAGTGAAGTGGTTACCACATAGCTTGACTCATCATGTCACAAAATGTGGGAAGAAAAACACTGAATTTTATAGATTCTTGCAAGATATTAAAAACAATTCAGCAACAGACCATGGTGGTAGCAAAAAAGAATGAACAGTTCTTTTGGTTTTTCCCGAAAAACACAACAAAATTACTAGAATTGAGTAATTACTGACCAATATTGGATCTCTCTCTTTTTGGTGGAAATTGAAGAGAGTTGGCACTGACTACATTGGTTTGGGGATAAATTCCACATGTATTTAAAATGTTTTCTGAATTATGAAGGTCTAAACAAAGCTGCAGATTTAATTTTAATATGAATTGAATCAATCATTTGGTTTTTGTGCATTTTATTATTTAAAGTATTACCTGGGGTCCTTGGTGACAAAACTATAGTACAAAATTTTGCAAAATAGACAAGATCTAATTCCTCAAACATTGTTTTTAGCGCCGTAGAAATGTTTGGCATGGGATTTCTTCCAATAAATAACATTTTGCTGAATTAGGAAACTTACTTTTGAAAAACATTTTATTGGATACTGCTACTAGTTACTAGCTACTTACAATATTATTTATGCACAGTGCTATTGTTTTACTGCTTATCTATTTCATTGCTGGTTTTGACTGAATTTTTTGTACTTAATCATAGTTAATCCCCCTGAGGGTTTTTAAAATCAAGTATTGTCTTGCAAATATACAGTAAGCAAAGGAAAGAAATTGGTAAAACAGAAAAAAATAGAAAAAGCCTGCCTTTTTGTTGCATATGTTTCTGCTATTATAAAGGAAAGTTAAAGGAATAGTATTGCATTTACCAAATATGACATTTGCATAAAGCAAGAATAATGAACTTCATTGTAAGCAATAGTATTTATATGATTTGGGACTGGGTAGAGAAAGCCTAGATTCACAATGTAGTTAATTATCATCTCTGTGAAAACTGAGATTGGTTATTAAAACAAAACAAAGGGGGATTTCCATATGAATATTCTTGACTTTCAAGAAGAAACATGTTTATATGCTCTCAATAAATTATTTAAAATTGTTTTTCAAGAGCCACCTACTATTTGGCAGAATAACATTCATTAAATAAATATATTCTAATATCACCATGGATGTTGTTTGCCCATGTCAGCAAGGAGAACTCCAAATCCATAAACAAAGTCAGCTGTATCTTTCATATCAATGATAATTTGTCAAGATTGATTTCATTACTATTCTTCCAACATTTTCATTTGTATGTCAAAATCACAAGATTTATACCCCTACGAATACTATACAATACATGCATTAGGATAAGTGCTCAGTGCTCCACTAATTTGTGCCTTTATTTAGAAAGCTTAAAAAGCTTAATTTCTTTATTTTAAATCTTAAAAATTAATGACCAATAGAGCAATTGTGGGCAGATTGTTAACTAGTTAAATAGTAATAGAGCGTAGTAGTTCTGTCTTTGTGTATATGTCTGCGTGTATGTTCGTTCATATGTATACACACAAATGTATATCACATATATTTGTGAGGCATATTTGTGCCTTCAAGTTAGTGTTGCACTGGTTTGACATGTACCTGCAGTTTTCTTGGCAAGATTTTTCAGAAGTGGCTTGCCAGTACCTCCTTCCTAGAGCTAAGAGAGAGTGACTGGCCCAAGGTCATCAGTTTGTTTTTTCTGTCTAAGATGGGCCTAGGACTGACATTCCTAGGCCACTGCACCTGTCTCTCTTAAACGATACATCCCATATCTATTGTCCCTTACAACTTTTCATACTGAAGTTTGGTAAGAATAGTTATTTTGGACAATGGTTGCTGTGCAACTCATGCTGACTACTTTACAATATGATCAGTGGTGGGATTCAAAAAAAATTACTACTGGTTTTGTGGGTGTGGCTTGGTGGGTGTGGCTTGGTGGGTGTGGTGTGGCTTGGTGGGCATGGCTTGGTGGGCATGGCAGGGGAAGGATACGGTAAAATCTCCATTCCCATCCCACTCCAGGGGAAGGATACCACAAAATCCCATTCCCTCCCCACCCCACTACTTTCCAGCTCCATTCTCCTGTGCAGGGCAACAAAGGAAGACCCAGACGATCAGCTGGGACTTGTGAGGCAGAGAATAGATGGGGGCAGGGCCAGTCAGAGGTGGTATTTGCCGGTTCTCTGAACTACTCAAAATTTCTGCTACCAGTTCTCCAGAACTGGTCAGAACCTTCTGAATACTACCTCTGCTTCTATCCTTCCAAGGTGGGTAAAATGGGGATACAGATTGTTGGGGGTAATATGTTTAGAGTTGTATTTACATTCATATTTAAATCATGAAACCCTACTGTAATATGAAGAAGAAGAGGTAGCCGGATGCTATCATAGACCAGATATTTGGCTGCCATTTGTATTTGGAGTGAAATAGAGCTGGACTTCGGCATTTTTTACATATAATAAGAGCATTTGACCAGGCATCTAGAGTCAGGCCAAATTCTCAGCTTCACTCTTGCATCTGTAATATTAATTATAATTGTTAAGAAAATCACTTCAGCAGTTTTCAAGTATTCCATTTAATCAAATTGGGGGGGGGGGAATTCCTCACAAAGATAATTCTGTGCAGTGCATATAGGATGTATAGTTCACATAAATTAAATATGTGTCCTGTTTCTCTAAAAGATCTGCTCTGACTTCCTGTGCTTCAATAAAATCCATGCACACACACATACACACACACACACACAAAAGACATCATGAAGGAAGTTTTCCCATAGAGCTTTTTCAGAACAGGAAATGTGGCAGCCAGGGAAGCAACAAACCAATGGAGAGATGGATAACAAAACCAACGTCCTGAGGATGTTGCTGATAGCCTCTGATATATGCTAACCAATGTTGCAATGTTAGCCAAAGAAATTCTAGAACAGAGACTTCAGCACCTTTCCATTAGTTTCCTATTACCTATGGAGGAGGAGGGGGAGAAGGAGGGGGGAGGGAGAGGAGGAGGAGGATCATCTCATAAAAACAGATTGAAAGAATAGAACAGTATGTTTTGCAACAACTTGTATTATAGAGATAACTCTAGCTTTGCTCTGTTGGATAAAGGAACTGCAACAAGAATAGACAGCTGGAACCGTTACTTTATACAGAGCCACTAAAAATCAGTGTAACAAATGTGAAAAGCTATTCCTAAGGGAACTGCAGCCACATTGACAATCCTAATTAGATGCTCTGACCTCAGGAAAGGTTGTCCCCATTCTCCCCCCCCCCCAATTTATTCCAAATTTATACCCTCAATTTATTCCCAAAAAAGGGAGGATGTGTCTCTATATGCATGTCTCTATACAGTAACACATGCCCATAGAAGACAGAGAAACCATGGGATGCCTATTAAAGAAAAGTCTTGCCTAAAGCCCTTTTCTTTGTCATAAATACTGCACATGTTGTGTCAAGTTTGAGGCATGGGCGATAATGGAGACGAGCCAGTTAAACGGTGAACTTCAACTCTTTTTATTACATAGTGACAGCTCAAGAAGACAGGGCAGCTACGACCCTCTTATAGAGATAACCCAATAACTATTTAACCAATAAGAACTCAGGAGCACTTGCTCCATTGAACCAGTACGAAGGCTCTGTTAATGGCCAATCAGACTCTCCTGAACGGGCCAATCCGATCCTGCCATTAGACAGCCAATCAGAAGTGCAGGGCCAGAACCCTGCACTTAACTCCAAGCTCCAAATAACTTTATTATATTCTATGCATTCACAACACCCCTTCCCCCTGGCTTCTTTTTACAGGGCGCAGTTTCATAGTCCTTTAGATAGGACGGTTGCTTTACTAGTCTGTTCGACTTCCACGGTGCATCCTTTTTTTGGCTACCATTCTGCTGAGGTAGATCTTTGTTTAGCGGAGGGGTTTCTTCAGGTTCAGCATTCTCGTTTCCGTCCTCTCCGCTATTGTCGGGAGCTCCTTGAGGTAGACCTACTACCGTCTCTAGATCTCTTTCCTGTGTCTCTATTCTGCTATCGATTCTACCGAACGGGTTTTCTTCTATCGGGTTTTCGTCTTCTTCTGTATCTCCCCCCCCCCTCAGCTTGGTCATAAGGGAAATTGGAATTGTCTGAACGGAGCCGTGATCGCAACTGATCGATATAGCGTTTCCAAGTTTTGTCATTGAAGCACTTTACAATGTAGGATCTTGGGCCAGTTACACGTATGATTGTTGCTTCAACCCACAGCGGATCACCGGACAGGTTTTTAGCGTATACGCAATCGCCTACCTGGAAGGTACGGCATCGGCTGCTGGATCCAAGTGGTTTTTCCGGCTCATAAGCTGGGTGTAACCGGTCGAGGTGGGAGCGGAGCCTGCGTCCCATTTGCAGTTCAGCGGGAGTTTTATTAGTAATGCTGTGCGGTGTGATGTGTTGGAGGAAGAGGATTCGGTTGATTTTGTTATCGATGTTATCGTAGTGTATTTTCTGCAAGGTCTTTTTAACGAATTGAACCATGCGCTCAGCCCTTCCATTGGTAGCAGGATGCGCAGGCGAGGTGAGCATATGTCGGATGCCGCGGTCAGCGAGGTATTGCTCGAAGGACAGCATGGTAAATTGGGGCCCGTTGCCGGATACCAGAACGTCTGGCAGTCCGTGGGTCGCAAACAGTCTTTCCAGTCTTTTGATGACTGCTTCAGTGGTCGTGTTGGTCATCCGGTGAATCTCGAGCCAATTCGAGTAGGCGTCGATGGTTAGAAGGAAGGTGTGGCCTTTGGTCAGCCCAGCAAAGTCCAAGTGAATACGGGACCAGGGTCCTCGTGGCGTTTCCCACTCAGTTGGGATGGCTTTTGGTGGGGCGTTGCTCACTTCCTGGCATCTATGGAAAGTTTTAAACCATTCCTCAATGTGTTTGTCGATGCCAGGCCACCAAGCGTAGCTTCGCACAAGGGCCTT
>BHEV01006590.1:0-22475 GCA_004319985.1 Emydocephalus ijimae | reverse complement strand
CCAGCTCAGGACTCGTGCTAAGGTGGGGTCACGTTTGGTTTCCCTCGCGATATCTCGGGCGGTTAATGGCGGCACGTGTAGCGATTCGATTTGTAAGGTGGTCAACGTTGGAGCGGGATCGGCGAGAGTCTCTGGGAGTGGTGCCTGGCTCGATGCATCGGCGTGGGGAATAGCTTTTCCCAGACGGTATTGCAGCCGATAGTTGTAAGCAGCCAAGAATTCTGACCAGCGAGTCATCTTGGGGGATAATATGTAAGGAGTGGGCTTCTCTCCAGCTATNTGTACTGCATGAGTACAGCATCAGAAGTCAGTAGTTCTTTTACATTACGGAATGCCCGTTCTTCTTTATGACCCCACAACCAATTTTCCTTTTTGTCAAGCAAGTGATGTAACGGTTCAGCAACAGTTGCTTTATGCGGTAGAAATACATTATAAAAGTTGATAAGGCGTAGGAATGCCTGGAGATCAGCCTTATTCCGAGGCCTGGGAGCGTTTTTTATTGCTCTCAATTTACTGTCGGTAGGGTGAATACCCTGACTGTCAATTAGGTACCCTAAAAACTCGACGCGATCGGTACACAATTTGCACTTGTTCTTTTTTACTTTAAGGCCGGCGTTTTGAAATTTTTGCAGTACTAACTTTAAACGATCTTGCAATACTTTCTTTGTTGGTGCAGCAATCAATACATCGTCAAAGTATGGAACCACGCCCTTAATCCCTTGTAGTAACCTCTCCATAAGGCTTTGAAAAATTCCCGGGGCCACACTGACTCCGAATTGGAGCCGGGTACATTTAAAGGCACCTCGGTGGGTCACTATCGTTTGTGCCTGTGCCGTCTTCTCATCAACAGGTAGCTGCTGATATGCCTGAGCTAAGTCTAATTTAGCGAAGACTTTTCCGCCCCCAAGGGAATGCAGGAGGTGCTGCACCACCGGCACCGGATCAGCATTTTGCTGTAGGGCATGGTTCAGGGTGGCCTGGTAGTCCCCACAAATTTTAATGGACCCATCCGGCTTTATTGGCGTTACTATTGGGATCTCCCAAGTAGAATGATCGGTAGGTTCTAGTACCCCCTGAGCTATTAGTTTATCGAGCTGTTCATTGATTTAAAGCAAACGGAATGCGACGGGGCTTAAGGCGGATGGGAGCTATCTTTGGGTCAAGGCTGAACGATATTGGGGTCCCCATATACTCCCCTAGTTGTTCGGCGAAAACGTCTCGGAACTCGTGGATGAGGTCTTCCTCCCAGTCGCTTCCGCTGACCCGGTTTATGCCAGCCACTTCAATGCCAAGTGGCGTGAACCATTGGAGGCCTAGCAGGCTAGGCCGATCTTTGTCGATCACGGTTAGCGGTAAGTACGCTGTGCGCTTTTTGAATGATACCCTGACTTGAATGGATCCGACAACAGGGATTCTATTTCTTTGATAGTCCTTGAGAATAAGTCTTTGATAACGAAGGTCCTGGCACTGGATAGCGGGGATGAGTTGCTTGAGGGTCTTCCAGGACACCATCGAGAGAGACGATCCCGAGTCGACTTCCATTTGGCAGGGCCTGTTCTCGATGACCACAGGAATTCGAATTTTCTTGGCGTCTAAGACAGAGGCGTGACCAATAGTGATAGTATGGTGAGCCTCTTCTCGCCTCGTGGTGCAATTTAAAACTTGGTTTCTGTAGGAGTGGGGTTTACTGGTTCTCGCCTTACAGGACGGTTTCCTGTTGATTGGTGGTAGTTAGCCCCCTCCGAGGCCAGGCCGGTTCCTTGTGAGCTTCAGCACACCCATCCGATGTGGCCTTTCTTACTGCACTCATAGCAGAGTGCGTCGCAAAATTTGCATTCGGACCTGGAATGGTTTGCCCCGTAACCAGTGCAGGGACTTAAGGATTTCGGGTAGTGGCCCCGCTTGGACCGCAGTCGATGGACCTCTTCTTCGTCGCTGTCTGACGACGAAGAGAGGTCCTCATGGTGGGCCGTCAGGAGCTGCCCCTCTGAGTTGGGTGGAACATCGCTTGTCGATATATGTGCTGGAGTGCGGTTTCAGTGCAGTCGGGCAGCGGACTTCTTGGTGGCCTCTGCCGCAGCAGCGTCCGCGATGGCATCGGCAAGGCTGATGTCGCCTTTTGCCATCAGCTTGCTTTGCACGCCTGGTGATCTAATCCCAGGACAATTCTATCTCTTAAAGCCTCTTCTAGGTCGGCAAAGTCGCAGAGGCCTCCCAGGTTTCGGAGGTCTGCGACGAAGTCGGCGACGCTTTCTCCTTTTCGCTGGTTCCTTTGGTAGAACTCGTGCCGTCTTACAAGCATGGGCACAGTCGGTGCGTAATGAGCTTTCAGGATGGGCTCGAGGATGTCCCAGTCCATGGCCTTCACTTCAGCTGGTTTGTCTAGTGCTTTAGCCATCTTAAATACAGTTGGTCCGCAATGCGTTAGGAATACCGCCCGTTTCTTTCCGGCTGTAGCATCCTTTAAGTTGTTAGTTTCCAAAAACATTTAGAAACGATCCATGTAGGACTCCCAGTCCTCTTGCGCTGGATCGAATGGAGCGGGTGGTATGACGCTGCTGGACATGGTTTCGTCGTTGTGCGTCATCAGTCACGTGCTCGGCTTCTTCTTCTTCTTCTTCAGTCAGCTCGGTTGTCTCCATATCCCATCCTCGTTGCCAGTGTCAAGTTTGAGGCATGGGCAATAATGAATGGAGACGAGCCAGTTAAAAGGTGAATTTCAACTCTTTTATTTACATAGTGACAGCTCAAGAAGACAGGGCAGCTACGACCCTCTTATAGAGATAACCCAATAACTATTTAACCAATAAGAACTCAGGAGCACTTGCTCCACTGAACCAATACGAAGGCTCTGTTAATGGCCAATCAGACTCCCCTGAACGGGCCAATCCGATCCTGCCATTAGACAGCCAATCAGAAGTGCAGGGCCAGAACCCTGCACTTAACTCCAAGCTCCAAATAACTTTATTATATTCTATGCATTCACAACATGTTGAATAAAACATATTTCTGTTTAAGATGTATTTCCACCTGGGATTAAATTAGAATATAGCATTTTCAGTTACGCCCCTAAAACTATTAGCAGGTAAATGAAAATAAATCTTTCAATTTGCAAAATAGTAATTATGATATATATCCAGAAATAATGTGCAAAGAGGAATGCAGCCCCACCTATCTTCCAACACAAACCTGGTCTCCTAGATCAGAAGTGCTACCTCCCTGTAGTCAACAAAACAGTTTCTAAAGATCCTTGATAAAGATTTCTATTGTTTCTGGATTCTAGAATATCAGCACCTGGGTTTCACAACTGCAGCAAAATTTTCCAAAGTACCAGAAGCAAGACAAGAAACAATGGATGGAAAGTAATCAAAGAGGGCGCAATCTAGAACTAAGCAGAAATTTCCTAACAGTGAGAACAATTAGCCAGTGGATGTTCTGACCAAGGCTTCCGAGACCGTAATTACGCACATGCTTATTTTGAAAACAAGCCTTATTTTATTGCAACGCTGGGAATTATTTTCGTTTCCAGCTGGTAATGAATGTCAAACAGTCCCTTGAGATAAGCACCATCTTTCATTCCTGTGAAGTGCTGCCAATAACAGAAGTGTCAAATAAACTAGAACAAAACCAACCAAAGTACAAAGAGCTTCAAGAATGAATCTGAACCGAACAAATGACTTTGCTTCCTGCAAAGATTTCATCATCTTTGCCTGTCATTTATACCTTATGGGAGGGGCAATCACCTCCCAGCCTTACTCCCAAGTTGCCCCTTTTGTTTCAGATGGTCTTGCCTTCTAGCAGCTCTGCACACATGTGTACTGGTAACAGGCTCCCCTGGGTCCTCTGTCTTGCTGCTGCCAGACTCCGGAGGCTCCGGGAGCAGCACCCCATTCCCAGTTCAAGGTTGACTCAGCCTTCCCTCATTCCAAGGTCAGTAAAATGAGGGTCCAGATTGTTGGAGGCAATATGCTGACTTTGTAAGATGCTTAGAGAGGGCTATAAAGCACTGTGAAGTGATATATAGGTGCTATTACTATATGTTTCTCATATTCTTTTTCACACTCAAACTTAATTGTCATCTTTTATCTTCTCCTTTAAATAACTTTACTAATTTCCAACATTCTCTAGCTGGAAGGAAGTTGCAAGGAAACTTGCAGGAAGGAAGTTTAGCTGGAAACCAGAAATGCAATGCAATGCAATGCATATGTTCATATCCACCTTCAATCTCAAAAAAAAAAAAAAAGACCTTGTACTTTTATTTCAGGGGGAAAAAACAAACAAAACAGGAATTGATCAAATAAAAGATTTTTCATGTAAATGCACATATTAGTAACTTTCACCCCAAAGCTGAAAATAATCTTTACCCAAATGAAAAATGAAAAATGGCAGTATTCAAGGCAACTCCACCTCCGCAAATAGAAGTACGATCTGTGGGCTGCCAAAATTTGAATGGCAACTGTAACTCTTTGCAGTCATTTACGGGTGACAGAGCTATACTGACCTTATACCCAGCAAAAGAAAGAATGGAGAAATACAATATATAAAGATAGACAAGAATCAGTTTCTTCATCTCTTTTAAGCTGGGATTTCCAGATTCCCAATTAAATCAATCTGAGACACCTCATCCAACAAATTTGTGGGATGATGATACTTGGACATCATTTAATACTTTATTATTAGATAACTCATCTTGTTAATCTTGCTCTCAATAATTTAGAAATTAATGCTGTGCCAAAATCTGTTTTCCAATCCCCGAAAGCTTTTCTTGTCTTGAGAAATAGATTTTTGCTTTTCTGACACAATGTTAGGGTGCTGGGAATTTATTTTGAAATTCGTTTATTATATATTGAGCTTGTTTTATTATCCAACATGCTAAAATGGTTTACCCAAAGCATAACAAGCCAGAGATACTGCTACTTTATAGAAATATTTTTGTACAATATCAAACAGTATTTTCATACAATTCCCATCTTTAAGTGTCTAATAAATCCTGCCTTGTACAAATTGCACCAAAATGTCCTTCTACCAAAAAAAGAAGCAATGATGGCATTTTTAAAATTCAATTAATAGTTGAAAGATGCAGAAGGAATTTCTGTAACTTAATGAACCTATAAATATAGATTATAAATCTATAAATACAGATTATAAATAAGTAGATAAAAGAAAATGTATACATCTTTTGTCATAATTTTGAATGATGGATTTCTATCTCTTGGATCCTCTCTGTGGCCATTTTCAAATTATGAATCAGGAGCCCATATGGATGAAGCCAGAGTTTTTAAAGGTAGTTGCATAGTCTGTTGTTTCCTTTAGAGGTTGAATTATTCAATCCAGGTAATGCAAAAGGCCTTGCCCTCCTTCAATTTCTCTCATGTTTGTCATGTTCTGTTTGGCTCACATTCTTCAGGGTTTCCCATTTCTAGAAGACAAAACACAATAGGGTAATTAAAGCACACCCTTCTGGCTGGGTGGAATTTAAAAAAAGGAAGTAGAAAATCAAGTTACATTTGCCTGTATTTATGTTTCTGATGGGAGATCAGAAAGCCATTGGGATGGACTCGGGAAGAGACAGCTAAGTAAAAGTGGCTTAAGGAGAAAAACAGCCATGCTCTTCAGCCTACTTCTGTATTTTCTAAAGTAGAGTTCCCCAATTCCTAGGCTATGGCCAGTACTGGTCCGCAGCCTCTTGGGAATTGGAACATGCAAGCAGCAGGCAATTGCATGAAGCTTCATTTGAACATCTGTGAGAGCTAGGTTGTACACATGAAACCACTCACTTCCAACCACCACCACCGCTGCCACTATGCCTGCCAGTCTAGAGAGGGTCTAGAGAATTGCACAAACATCTCTTTCAAGGATCGTCACAGTTTTAATCAGGCCATGTAAAGTTATTGCTCAGCTCACTCCCTCAACAAACATTTGAATAAACAAAGATATTTGGGGTACTTGACTCTGCTCTTTGGTGCAATGGAACAAACATAATAAGGCATGCTAGTATCATATAGTGTATCATTTTTCCCCCGCAGGTTTATTTATCAATTTATTTAGCAAATTTATATAACTGCCTCACAAAAAATGAATCTGGGTGGCATACAATACTGAAATAAAATAATAAATAATAAAAACAATCATGATTAAAAATATAAAACAAACCATGTTTTTTTTTTAAATAAACAAACCACCAGACACAAGAAACAGTAAATATTAACAATGATGGAGCCACCTTAAAATACCACAGTCTGATGATAAATCCAGATCTTGAGCAATATATGGAACAAGGATAAAGCTAATCTCACTTTTGGCTGGAGATTGTTCCATAAGGTTAGAAGACTCGTCTTCAGAACCACAAATGATAAATCCTTGAATTGAACCTAGAAACAGTTGGGCAACTAACTCACAGAACAGAGGTATAACATGTGCTGTTCTGGAAATAGACATTACTGACAGCGCTGCTGCATTTTGTGCCAGTTGAAGCTCCAAGAGCAACCCCATGTAAAACACATTGTAGTAGTCCAATCGGGAGGTGACTAATTTAATTTAAGTTCCTAGTCTGTCTTTTACAGTTCTGTTTTTGGTGGGCTGGGCTATGTTTTCCTTTTGTATGAAGACAGATGCAAAGAAAGAATTTGTATGAAGACAGATGCAAAGAAAGAATTAAGCAAGTGATGCTGCCCATCACTTCTCTCCATCTTCTCCTATTAGTGGACCAATTGTTTCTTTGACTTTTTCTTGTTTTTTATATTTTGAAAGAATGTAAACAAAATGCCTAAGTAATTTACTTTTTTCTCAATTGTAAAGCCAGTTTTCTCCATCAGTTCTGTTTGATCTTCTTATTTCATATTTTTGTTAACCTCTTTGTTTCTGATTATTAATCTTAAAATCTCTTAATATACCAAAGATCTTTAATTTTCCCATTAATACTTCTAGTCCCTCTAATGGATCTTCTAAAGGTAATTCTAAGTCATCTGCAATTGCCCTTAACTTATAAGTTTCTTTTTTAATCTTAACTCCTTTAGAGTTATTCTCTGATCTTGTTTATATCAAGAAAAAATGAACAAAAATTGAGACAAGGGGCATCCCCTTTTGAATCTCACAATGTTTTCTTAGTTGTCCATTAACAATCATTTGTGTTTTCTAGAAAGTATAAATCAACCTTACTCATTTCATGAAATTATCACCAAGATTCATATGTTCCAGAACTCCGAACGAAAAAAAAATCAAATTCACTGCATGTAAAAATATCACTGCAGCATTATGTTGCTCCAGGTATTCCAGATTATTCAATACACTGAGTAACCTAAATACTATGCAAGAATACTGTGCAAGAGATTCAAAAAACTATAAGTAATTCTCCGTTATGAGGTTCTGAGCAATCCTTTTTCTAAACTAAAATTTTTTGAACTAAATTAAAAAGTCTGGAGTTCTTTAAACTAAAAATCATTGTGGTTGTTCTGATAGAAAGTGGTGGCCACTATACAGTAGTTGATAACCATTTAGTTGACAGTAGTTGACAAGTAGTTGACAAAAATTGACAACCAGTTTGAGATGCAGACAGAACAGACTCATCCCCAACAGCCTGTACTTGTGCTCAACAGTGAAGGGACACAGAGTAGAAAACATCCTGCAGAAAGCACAGCTCCAAATTTCTCAATGAAAGAATTTATCATAAAGTCCAGTTGCCTCTTGAAAAAGTACCTTTGAGACAACCATGACCTGGATGACTGAAAATCTCCATAGACATGTCACATTTATGGAATGCCCTAGAATAGTTTTCTCCAACTTGGATGCCCTTCAGATATTTGGGTATTGGTTTTCCAAATATTCTAAAGTCATACTGGGGGTTAAAGTCCACATCCCTGGACTTTGGATAAATATCTTGAGAAAGGCTACACTAGAAACTTGCCTTGGAAGTGGATTATTCCATGTGCTGCTGATATTTGTTTCAGCAGCATTGTCTTTAATTAGTTAATTAACTAGAATGGCTAGAAGTGATCTCCCTAGTGGGGAATAACTTAACAAATTGTAGTGAATTAACTTAATAGTGAAGTAACTCATCTAAGTACTGCTTTCATATATTTCTTCCAAGCATTTCCTGTTCCTCTTAAAATAGGAAGGTTGGAGGTCTACATCTGTTCATTTTCTGCAGTTGGTAGAGGCTACCCTCCCCTTAGAAATATTTTTTTCCCACTGAGGTAGTTGTATGCAATTGCTATACATTTTATAATTTTTCAAACTACTTTTAATTATATTCTACGGCTTACCACATTTTCTTGGAATATCTACTTCTAATGTAAAAACCTCATAGAAATCAGATGTTAGTCGATTTTTTGTTTTTCCTTCTTTTTGCTTTTCCTTTCTCTCAATCTGTGGTCTGCAGACCCTTGGGGGTCTGTGATGTTGTCACAGAGGATCCACAAAGGCTTGAAGAAATGTGATAATTTAAATCTTGAGTTAAGTCTTGGCCATCATCTGTGGCCACAAAAGATACTTAATGGGAATCCATGATAAAGAAAAGGTTAAGAACCATTGGTCTACAGCATCTGAAAATTGGAAGAATTCTTTCCCCCTTTCTTAATTTCCTTATTTCTACCTGTCTATAAAAGTACATATCATCCATTCATTGCAGACAAAATATATCATAGAAGTCCTCAGTGTCTAAAAATATATTATATTTTGCTTTGTTTAGTGGGCTTTATTTCCAAGTAAGTGAAAATAGAATTTGAAGACTTAAGCATGGAATTGTCTCCCATGGATAGAATACAAAAAGGGTTTACATTAACTAGACTGTGCCCTTGTGAACAATCTTGTTGCAGTTACATACTTGTTTGTCATAGTTGAATGGTAAGCTGCCTTGAATGCCCTTTGGGAAAGAATTGTAGGATATACATTTTACAATTAATCCAGAAACAGGTGTACATGACATGGTCATTTTGGCATAGGCTGAAGTGTGGGGAAATCTAGTGAGCAGTTCTTTTTCCGCAGCTGCATCCTGTGACGTGTCTCATTCAAATTCATGAACAGCTGAACTATTCCTGGAGCGCTGAAGTTCACAGATGTAGCTGAGAGCTAGTTACGCATAACATAACATTTTCTTGCTTTTTTCCCAGTGTTAGGAGTGAAAAACAGGGTTTGATGACTATAGTTTGGTACTGACTCTGTAAACCAACCCTATACAGATTTTTCTAGATGCCAACCTCATGAGCTCCAGTGGAGTAACCTTGGAAAGGATTCCAATCTTGGAGATATTTCATGGCATTCCAGAGTGCTCATTTCACTTGCTTCCCACCAAAATGTTTGGATGTGCCTTTCAAAATATCATTTATCTTGAGCGATGTCAACTCTAAAAACATTAGTGCTTATCACTGTCAATGTAAATGCCAGAAATTAGCTTTCTTTCATCTGAAAAAGGAATAATTAACTTAGCAACTGTTTCCCAAAGTGCTAATTAATGGATTTCACCAAGTTGATCTGTCGGGATACATCTTGATCTGAACAGCAGTTGCCTTCCCCTGCCTACCCCCCCATCTCTTACCCAGGAGGATTGTTTCCTCTTAATTTTTTCTTCCTGAGACACCAGTTCACAACATGCTTCAAAGTAATTTGGTAGTGCCATAAGGTGAAACATGAAAATTATAAAGCAAGCAGTGTTGTCAATAAATAGTTTTGTGCTTGTCTTGATTGCTGTTATAATAAATACATAAAACACATAGAAATAGAGCAAAATGTGGTAACAACGATCCATTGAAATAGAATTAAGGTAATTATGAGATACTGGAAACCCACTGATTTCAAAGTATCTACTCTAAATTGGTACTAAAATGAATAATACCCAAATAGGTTTAGCTCACCAATTATTCATAGCTAGTTCATCTCGGAAAGGAAAAAAAAAGTGATAGCTATGACTTATGGATATTTTTCAGAGCTTATCCAGGAACACAGCTGGGGTAATAGGCAAATAATATTGCCCCCAGTCCACTGACAAGAAACTTTAATCTTCAATCTAGTAATATTCAGCAACAAACATTGAATATTGTAAACAAAACATTGAAATCCTAGCTTGTATTCTGAATATTCAACAATTTTCCTTATATGTTGAATAATCCTTATTGAAAAGCACTACTCTATGATGCTTCCCACAAAAATTTCATATCAAAAAACTATCCTAAATCTTCAGCCATTCCAGTAGGAATAATGGCATTGGCAAAGTGATATTATCTCTTTAGTATATATTTGTCTATGCCTAAACATGAACTCATGAAGTGGCAAGTCCAATCTTTACTGCCAGAACTGGCATGCAGATAACAGTTATTGTCCCTGTTTAGTGGTGTGCATCTTATAAGCTATATTATCTAGCCAGCTTTCAACCCCCTCCTTCCTTCCCTACAATTTGAGCTCATTTACTAAAAATTCATTGGAAACTGTGCAGTAAGAAAAGGAGGGGAACTGTTTTATTAGTCTTATATTATTTTTTCATCCTCCCCCTCCCTGTTCCTTCATGATGAATTGCCTTGTATTGAGATGGTAGCTTCAGCCCAGGGATTTAGCAATCTCCTCCTGGTCCTTTGCACAGACAGATGGGAGGGCCCATGTCCTGAGCATGATGGATTAGCTGGAGAAAGCCTGTTGAGTGGAGTTCCATGAAGATTGATGCTTTCTCCTTCTAACAGCATTTCCAAAAAGTTTCTATTACATTTTGATTATGTTTATAGAATCTCACTAGTCTCTAGGAAGATTTTTTTCCCTTCCTCCTCCTCTCATTGTGTGTTATATGCTCACCACCAACAGTGCACCTGCCATACTCAGTAAGAATGCATAGTTTCACTTATTTTTGTTATTGTCTAGTCCACCAAATTTTCTTCAAATAACATTTGAGATAACATAAAGCTAAATGAGAAAGTAGAATCTAGTTAGTCCTTGTCTCTTCTAATATTTAATTGCTTGTTAATTTATTAGTTTCATGTTTTTCCTCCAGGAGCTCAAGATCTTCCCATTTTATCTGCAACATGAAATCTGTGAGATCACAGATTTCCAAGATGAGAGAGAATATAATCCTGGACCTTCCTGAATCCTGGATCCTAGTCCAACACCTTAACTTGAAGGCCTTTGTCTGCTTGTCTCTTAGTCTTCATATGAACCCTCAGCATAGAAGGAGCAGAACAAAGCATTGACAGATCTGATTCTGATCAAGTAGCTCTAGAAGCAAAACAGAAATATGTTCAGTTGCAGGATCTTCTTCATTATAATCTGGCACTGATCTGGAGTCTTATTTAATCAACCTGGAAGACATCATCACTATCAAGGTGAAAACCAAATGGAAGGGTGGAGAACAGTCTAGTTAAAGAAAAAGCATCTTGGGAAGGATACATTGCTCAATTTCACAATCAAGAGAATAGATAGCTAAGAGCAAAGGGTCAATTTCAGGAATAGTTTGGCCTTGTTCCTTTTATGACTAGACTTCAGGCCATCATCCTCTGTTTAAAGACACCACTTTTCTGCTGAAGCTTGACAATATGTGCTGAACTTTAGCTGCCTGTGGGAAAACTTGCAGTGTTGTAGTGTTGTATTTGGATTTAAGATTCTGCTATGAATGCATTTATTGATTTTGATATTGGACTAGTAATGTTTCTACTAATGTTCTTGAGTCTTGGCACTCTTGTAATAACTCTACACTTGGATGTCTTCATAAAAAACAGTTAGCTCAAAGTTTTCCCATTTGTCATTCTTTGGGTTTTTGTCTTCCATGCCTAGTCTGGAAGAGTCATGAGAGCAATGACTTGGACATGGGATGGAGCATCTATGGTAGAATCCACTTCTTACACAAATATACCAGCCAGCCTAATTGCACATGTGAAAACAGGACAGCTACCATTTTGCACTTATGCAAACAGACTTACTAGGAGTATTCCAAGCGATGACTCCCAAGTGTATGTGTATACTAACCATAACAGGAGTCATTTGCTTCCCTTATTATTCTATGGATGAGGAAGAAGGGAGCGATTTTTTTTTTGCTCTCCATTCTTCTGTATTTTTAAAATTTGCTTATTTCCCACCCATCCCCACTCCTAGGAACCTCTAGATAGAGGGATAGTCATAGGACTGGAAATGTTACAATATAATATACAATATAATACACAATATAATATACAATGAGCTTAGACAATGCTTTTGCTACAGGAACAGATACATCTCAAATATGGGTTCTGATTTCATTTAAAATACTGGAAGATAAAGAGACAGGTATAAATTTTGGAGACAGAAATTTTCTCACTTTTGTTTTTAAAAAAGCCCTATTGTTTAAATCCTAATGAATCAGGCAACTTAATGACTGACTAGAAACCAGAACTCACATTTTCTTTTCCTGGCCTGCATTGCAATCAGCATAACCTAGTGGGTTTTAATTGGGTATTCGTTTTCTAAAACTTTTTCTCTTTTTCTTGTCTGCATTATCTCTCTCTTTCTCTCTTTCTCTCTCTCTCTCTCTCTCTCCCACTTTGTGGGGAAGGGTTGCCTTAAAGACAATCTTGATTTCTGGCCACAACATAGAAAGACCATTCAATATTTTGTCAACATTTTGAGAAGTAATTTCCCACTGCCTTCTTCCTAAGGTAGAGAGAATGTGACTGACTAAAAGTCACATATAGGGCTTCTGTACCTCAGGCAGGACTGGAGACTACGACTTCTATTCCAGTTCCCTTTAACCCAGGAGCGTCAAACTTGATTTCATTGAAGGCCAATCAGGGTTGTGTTTGACCTCGGGGGCCTGGCGGTGTGTGGCCAGCTTAAGGTCACTTGTGTTGGGGCACCACACACTGTTTTCACTGGCAGAGGCACCACAGGCCAGTCCTTCATTGTTTCCAGGATGGCCCTGTGGGGCAAATCTAAGCACCCCACAGGCCAGATTCGACCAACGGGCCTTGAAGAAGGGCACCCCTGCTTTAACCACTCATGACTATGTGTTCTTTAATCCTCAATTCCAAAAACATTTTTGTCCCAATTATATGATTTATATATAGCAAAGACTCAATCAACTGAAAACAGTTCTCCAGTGAAGCCCATTACCTCTTCTCATCCAAGTGGATCTTGAATCAGTTTTCCACAGGGCCAATAAGAATCTCAACTGTGGATAAATAATTATCTCCAATAAAATATTCACATTAAGAGGATGAAGGCATTTACACATATGTAAATCCTGCTGTACCATCTATTTGGCTGATCCACTTCTTGATCAATTTCCCTTTCTTGAACAAGAAGTTTTGAAGTACTTTCTACAAGAAAACTCTGTTATATCTGCATTTCTATTCATATGTTCAGAAAATGTGCAGAAATACAGAACTAAAATGAGGTTATTGGGAGGTTATTGGATGGTTAAGATTCTTATATATAGTACATTCTCATTGCTGTTTACCCTTCTCATTCAAAGCCTTTCTTTGAGCATATAAAGACCCATCAAATAATTTGGAGTTTTTATTTTTTTATTTTATTTTCTGTATTTGTTACCCAGGCATATTTATTTATTTTTATTTATTTATTTTTGTCAAATGCTTACAAGATAATAGGTTTTAGTAAAAACATAGTTATGAATACATGGATACATATAAGAAAAATAAAACATAAAAGAAACAATAGACAGGGATGGTAGGCACGTTGGTGTGCTTATGCACTGGTACGGATGAAATCATCAGCTACAAAAGCTATTACTCAGAATAGCATCTTTCCAACTTCTAGACTTGGACTGAACAGCTTGTAGTTAATTTGCTATATAATCACTGCTTGCAACAGGAAAAGCAAGTGATTCAGCTGTGCTAATATTATGAAAGGGGAAGTTAACCATAGAGATAAATCCTGAAAAGCTGCAGCTGGGATAAAAGACATCAAAATAAATGAAGCTGGAGCCAGGTTTCCAGGCCTGAAAAAGTGGCCATTTGGATATTCAAATGATAAAGTGTCCTTTAGCATTGAAGCATGTGTGGAAGATGCAATTGGATTCATTTTCAGAGGATTTCAACTGGCATCTCTGAGATGATTGAAAATTTAAAAAAAAAACTTCAACATGCATTTATAGCTGTGCTTGAGGCTTCCTGTTTATGTTACCCCCCTTTGTCTTCTGACTTTAAAAAACCAAATTTCTAGTAGACAAGCTACTAGTTTGTAAACTATACTCAAATCTCATGATTCAGGACTATGTAAATATTCATAGAAAATCCTGTTTTATCAGAACTGAACTATTTTACATCTAGCACAGTATGATTCCCTGAGACTGAAAATAGCTCTTTGAGGGAGTACTATAAACTATCCAAAATGTTGAAAACAAAAGAGAACACATATTTTAATTGCATGTAGAACTATGCCAATTTATACTTCTAAACACATGTAGAAATGTAGCTTATAAATTAAATTGAAATATAACATGTCATGGAACAGTGTGATCAAGTGATTTATATGGCTAAAGTACTGGCCAGACAATATTTTGGGGGAGGGGGATAACTTCTCCTTTTCCTTCTTATTGTTATTTATTTGTTGTTTAACTTTTAATTGGATTTGCATCTAGTACCTCTTCAATGAAAAGTCTGTCTAACCCATTGCTTCTCAAACTTTAAGATGCATGGACTTCTACTCCCAGATTTCCTCACTCAGTATGGGTTACACACATCATTGTCCTGCTCTAAACTCCAAGTTCTCTCCAAGCTCTCTGCCAAGCTTATAGGTTTCAGCATAAGAAGCATTTAACATGAAAAAAGTGGATAAAGAAAAATGGTTAAATTGTTAAGAGTTCTTAGAACAGAAACTTGGAGAATATAAAAAGAAATCAAAAGATATTTGACTGCAGAGAGATTTAGTTTTCAATAGTTCTCACATACAGTTAAGAGAAAGGTTTAAAATAGATATTGAGGTGTTTGAATTGAACAGCAGAAAACAGATGTTGAACTATGTACAAATGATTTACATATAATTGCTAAAATGGATAAATGTTTATTGAAATTTGAAATGGAAGAGGACAAGTGAAAGACTGTATGATAATGTGGCTAAGCAATTTGGATATAATCTATTGATAGAATAGTGGGAAAATATGTGATTAAAAAGACTGAAATGTACATTCTTATAACTTAAAAGAGAATGTTTATAAAATGAACCTTTAGAATATGACATAAAAACTGTGTAGAATCTATAAAGATATTTCAAATTTATGTTGGAAATGTGGACATGATAGGTTGCCAGACAGACTTGTAATTAGAAAAGAGCCATGGAAGATTATTTGCCCATATTTGAACTGTATAGCTGCAAGTCTATTATATGCAGAAAATGGAAAGACTCTATAATGGAGTAATGTTGATGAAGATGGCAAACATGTTTGATTAGAGAAAGATCAACAACTACCTTGATCTCTGACTGGAAATTCCTTATGGAGTTTTTGCTGGAAAAAAAGAGAAAAATAAACTTGGGATTTATGGGTTTAAGGATTACATAGTGTAATTTATGAAAAGAAGGAAATTATGATGTAATCTTCAAGAAAAAAGGTAAAATATAAATGCATTTATAACTGCTGTCAAAAAGATCAGAAGGCATTTCTTTATAATCTTTAGTTTTTCTTTCTTTTTTCTCTTTTCTTTCTTATTCACTTTTCTTTTTTCTTTTTTTTCTTTTCTAATACTATTGTTGTTTTTAACTTGTTAAACATTCCTACAATAAAATTATATTTTAAAGAATCAAAAATATGTGTGTATGTAATTTTATTATGAACCCTGATTTCAAGACAGAAGACCATCCAAAGAAGCATACAAAAATATGCTACTAAAGGATGGATAAAAACAAGGTTAATAATTTTAAAAAGAACAGTACAGAACAAAGTCATAGAAATATTACGTATTTGTTGTATTTATATCCCACTTTTCCTATAGGAGTTCAAGACAACATACTGTGCATAACTCTCCTCCCAATTCTCCACAATAAAGCTCTGGGGTAATTTAATATAATTTAAAAAGTGGCTGACCATGGCTGGCAATGGATGTGAACCTGAGAGACCATTCAAAAGCATCATGGACTGATTAAAGGTAAATGATAAACCATTCTACATTTCTGCAAGCGAAGTAACTTGACGTTCATGAACCATCAGAAGTTCAAGCTTGATTTGAGGGACTCTTTAACCTATTTTAGTATTTAACATTGAGTGGATGAAAGTACCATGCTTGTAATTATAATTTCATACATTTTAAAGTTTTCATTGCACAGCTAATCTCCATTATAATAGTATCCTCATGACTTCAAAGAAATAGTTGTCAGGGAGAGACAAGCTCATAAATTATGGAATTGTCAAGACATGAATATATTATACTTTGACTGCAAAGCTCTATTCCAAGATAACCTTTTGCAATCATTTTCACATTAAAATTAGGAATGTTGAGAATCTTTTCTTCCAAAACCTAACTTGTTCTTTCCTTTCCTTCTCAAAAGTTTTGCTATCATATTCATGTTCTCCTTGCTATTCATTATCACATTTCTTTTAGGTATTCTTACTTTTGAATTTTGCTGAAGCTGGGTTTCAACCAAACAAGAACTAATTCATTCATAAATAAATTGATTAAAGTTGAAAACATATGTCTAGTTTACATGCACATTGTATCCATAAGGTTTCATAGTCAGAACATTATGGTGGATAGAATAAAGATACAAATATATCTTGCCAAAGTATGCATACATTACACATTATACAATCATTAAATAATAATGCTTATTCCGCTGCGGATGAAAATGGCACTCCCATACTTATCATGAGGTCTTTCAGCTACAAGAGTCATGCCTGGGATTCTTGGACGGATGTTAGTGTCTCCTCGATGCAGAAATGGGGATACAACCATGATGGATCCATAGAATGCGACTGCGGGGAGGCTCCCCAGACAATGGAACACCTATTAAACTGCACCCTGCTACCACAACCCTGTACATCACATGATCTCCACGATTACACCCCATGTGCCAGAGCCTGTGTTCTACAGTGGCTGGGAAAAGTGTAGTGACACGAGAGAAGAATTAAATAATAATTGTGTGGTCATTTTGTCAATACTCTACAAATAAAGTTTATATCATTTGTTCCCACTGATAGATTGACTTGAACCAAATTCGAAATATTAGAGGAAATATAAAACAAGCAAGCAAGACATTGCTGAGATGTGAACTCCTTGTGAGATCGAAGAGATGGAAGCATCAGAAGATTCACTATTTTAGTGATAGCCCCTGTATTAGGAACACCTTACTCTGCAGTGCGCACCTCCCCTCACCTTTCATAAGGTGATANACCAATACGAAGGCTCTGTTAAATGGCCAATCAGATTCCCCTGAACGGGCCAATCCGATCCTGCCATTAGACAGCCAATCAGAAGTGCAGGGCCAGAACCCTGCACTTAACTCCAAGCTCCAAATAACTTCATTACATTCTATGCATTCACAACAGCTACATTTATTGATAACTGGAAACCCACTGTGGACTTTTTGTGCGGGGGGAAATGAACCTATAATTTATGGTTTTGATATCAAATAGGATAGATTATAGAAAGAGGGGAGTTAAATATAACTAATTATTTCTACTATGAAAAAGTTCAGAAGCTTCATTTTATTTTTCCTTTTATATTTTTTTTCTTATCTGCACTTTTTTTTTCTCTTTCTGTTTTTTCTCTTTCAGTTTTTGTTCGTTCTCATTGTTTTTAAAATATCAATTGTACAATGGACTGGAACGGTTAACTAATAGTCTAGAAATTTAAACATGAATATTGCTACAACTTGTCTCTTCATGAATATGGAAGAATAGAAAAAAACTTATCAATAAAGTTGCTGACTCTTTTTCAGGTAATATTCAAGGAGCAACTATCGTTGATGCCTTAGATACTCTGTATATCATGGAAATGAAAGAAGAATTCAAAGAAGCCAAAGAGTGGGTGGAAAAAAACCTTAATTTTAATGTGGTGAGTATGAACCTGTAATGTTGCTTCTGTATACACAGTTTGCTGATGTGACTAGAAGAATGTTCATTTGCCTACATTATTTATCATTCTTCTCAAAAGGCACAGGCAAATTCTGATAAAACTAATAAAAGGTTAAAAAATTAAATTGATTAAAGTTAAAAAGATTAAATAAGAAACTAAAAAACAAGATAATAGGCAATGTGGGGATTTTCTCAAACCCATCAACCACCTCACACTTAGAGCATCCCTTTCAGAATACCAGGCAGCCAACAGAGCCAGGTTTAAGGCTTTTCCAAAAGGCCAGGCGTATGGAAGCCAGGCTTATTTTCCAGTGGGAAAATATTCCAGATGGTGGGGGCCACAGCCTTAGCATCTCTTCTGACTCTGTGGATATTTGTTTATTTAGAAGGTCGATTCCTTTCTGCTGCTTGAAATATAATGTATAGATAGGTGATTGGATCATTTTTAAATGAAAAGGTACAAACTGCTTTAATTAGAGCCAGATTATACAGCTACTGTTCTGGAAACAGTATGTGAATGAAAAAGCAGAATATGAAAAATAATTGTGTTGACATGAGACCTGGCAATGTTTTAAAGAATCAGTATTGCCCATATATTTCAGAACACTTAAAATGGAAGAAAATGCTTCTCACAGGAAGGGAAGCAAGTGCTGAATTGCCTGATTTATTTCCTACATGATTCTTATGCAAATATATTTTTGTCATTATTATAAACATAGAATTTATCGTTGCCTATTGTAAAATGATCTGAAATGGTATAGGATCTTGGCAGGGGGTTGGATTAGAAGACCTCCAAGGTCCCTTCCAGCTCTTTTCTGATTGATTGATGACGATGATCCATAGTCCTCATACAAAGGGAAGAAAAAAGACCTTCTATGAGGCCCCTCAAAGAAAAAGATATGACTCAAGAAAATAGGCATGTCTCAAATCAGAACTATTAAAAAAGAGCTTTGACTTCTATTGCTAAACACCTTTCCGGTCTTAGACCTAACCTGTATGGAACTTTAGCATCTGAAGTCAGCTTGTTTGTTTTCCTGCGCTCTCACATTCCTGCACTACAATAAAGTGCACAGCTGCCCTAAAGTACTCTAATCTGTTAGGTCTGACCTCCTGCACTTATAATTACTGGCACAGAACAGGTTTAAACGGTCTGCAATTTATCATGGAGATGTCTTCAAATTATAGTGGATAGTTCACCGGTCATGTCAATTCATTGTACATGGCTGATGTGGGGGGAAAACAAATTTTATACTAGGCGTTCCTTAAGAGATCAACAATAAAACTGCATTGTTAACACTGTAATACCCTTATATAAATAATGTGTTGTATGTCTGTATCTGAAGTACTTCATACAGTCTGGTTGCCACAGTTAGACAAAAGGATATAAGATAACATGCAAAAAAGAGCAATGAAAATCATCAGGGGTTCAAAATCTTCTGTATGAGAAAAACCAAGAATGTCTGGTTTGGGGAGGAAAAACAACAACTGAGCAGGGATAGGGATTCATTACGGGAAAGTTGGTAATTACCATGTAATTACTTTTATATGGTGATTTAAATAGCTTTAAAAGGGCTTTGGATAAATTCATGGAGAATGGGTCTAGTCAGAGCTATTGTACTTGAAGATACAGTGCTAATTCTCAGCAGATACCTCCAATTACTGGTTCCTGGGAAAGTGATGGAAGGTGACTGTGTCTACTGCTTGAGAAACAGTCCAGAAGCATCTTGTTGGTTAATGTGAGAAATAAAAACAGAAATAAAGTGAACCTTGACCTGACTAAGAGCTGTTCGTATGTACAGGTCAGAAATAAACCAGCATGCAATATCCAGGCAGTGAGGCTAGAGTTAAAGCTCTTCAAGTTGCAATAAATGCATTTTTTCAAACAAAACAAAATGTGACACTGAGATATAACTTATTGTGAGTAATACATCAAAACCTTTGTTTGGAATAGCTTCCTACAAATCTAAGTGAGGTTTTATTTGCGAAGCAGAAGTTGGCAACTCTGAAAACAATTTTCATTAAATGTGGGCTATTCTAAAGCATAGTGGTAATTGTTTTCAAACTCTGATATGAGTAAAAACAGCATAATTTTCAATTAAGTACACATTGATTTCTTAAAATTGCTGTTGGCAGCCCCATGTCTGGTGTTACACATTATATTTATTTATTATTTTGATTTATAGTCTGAGATTCCAACCTAGAGCATTCACAATGCCTAACAACAACAGAAACAGTTAAAACAGCAGCCAGTATAATCATTAACCTCAGAACAATCATTCAGCTCAAAAGAATCCTGAGGCACTCAATAATTCAACTGCTATGAGGAAACAGACAAATCTAAATAGAAGTGGAATCACTTTAATACAATGACCTCCTCATCCTAACTCCAACAGCCTATCCAGAAAAAAAATATTGATGGAATCAAAAGCTGCTGATAAGGTCCAGCAGAACTAATAGGGATGCACTCCCCCTAGATTGGGTTAGATTGGGTCTTTTATGGCACAGGTGATCCCACAGAGAAGGAATGGGCAGTTAATTTTCCGAAAGGATGACTTGAGAAACTGGGACTGTTGTGGAGGGTTGCTCTCTCCCCATCACTGCCTCTCCCCACCAGACAGGGACAGTCAAAGGCCAGCTGTGGCCCATGGACTATAAAATGCTCAAGTCTGCTACAGAGCAACCAAAATAATTTCCGTTCCATAACTAGACTTCAATTCACATTGAAAAAGATCTAGAAAATGTGTCTCATTCAAGCGAGCCTGGAGTTGATCAGCCGTTGATAAGGAAGAAAGAAGGAAGAACATATTAGGCACTAGCTTGTTGACCAATTACAGTTGTTTTCATCCTCTGGAACCACATTTGGTTTCTTCAGAAATGGCCTGAGAATTGCCTCTTTTGAAGAAAATTCACTACTTCTTGCTTTGCTGAGGTATTTATAACTTTTGGCGCTCACCCAACAGCCCCTCCCTATTAAATAAATAAAATAAGAAGGGCGGGGATTGAGTACATGGTGCTATTTCAAACACTTCAAGCTCAGCAATTGAAAGTCATGCAATAAAACGGAACAGAGTGGTGCTTTGGACACTTCCTCTTCTGGAGTTACTTTAAGTGCTGTATGTAATATTGGAATCAAGAATAGGGAGCTGGCAGTGAACACAATTCTTTTACCACAATATTAAAATTCTATTACTCTAATGTTTTATATCATACTTTTTTGTATACATTGTATGCATAATAATACATATGTAAGGTATCCAGAAAGTATCCATGATATCAATCACTCCAAGACATTTCTCTCTAATTGATTTATTTAGGAACAAATCTGGCATGTCAAAGGCAATTTCCCAAGTGAAATTATTTTCATGCTTTACACAGAATCCACCTTCTCTCCTCCCTTCTCTCCTCCCACTTCTACAGTTCATAAATCACAAGAACCAATTAACTGCCACTGGAATTTCTTAATATGACATACAGAATAACCTTGAGCTTTTCAACTCCTCCAACTCTCTTAAAAAAAATGTGGCAGCTAAATTTTAAAGCTGACAGGCATCCCCCCTTGAAAACTCCTCCTCCTAAAAGAGAAGAAAACAAAACCAGATACAGGGGTTAACACATTTTCCTTAACCCCCTCTCCACCCTCACGAGGACCCTTCAGTTTATGGAGAAAATCCTCATGGAATTGGTTAACCAATTGATCAGCATGAACATTCCAACTCTTTACCCAACTGGCATCCGAGAGACAGTATCCTTTCCATAAGACCAGATATTGCAATCAGCCACGCCGTAATCGAGAATCGAGAATTTTTTGAATTTCATGATGTGTTTACCCCTGTGCCATTAACAGTTTAGGAGGAGTGATTGGTGGTGGTCTTATCATTGATGTAGTAGCTGGTTTTAGTAAACTACAATGGAATACTGGATGAATTTCCCCCAATATTCAAGGAAGACTTAATTGGACAGTGACCGGATTGATTATCTTTTAAATTGGAAACAGACCCAAGAATTTTGGACCCAGCTTCTTACTGGGCAGTTTCAATCTAAGATACTTGGTCGACAAATATACTTTGTCCCCAACTTTAAAAAGCGGTTGAAGGGATCTATGTTTATCCGCCTGTTTTTTATAATTTTTTTGCAGCTTCGGTCAAAGCTTTTTTTGTATCTTCCCATCCTTTCTTTAATGAGTTCGTCCATTCTGTTAGGGACATGGATGAGGGAGGTTGTCTAGGTAACTCTGGCATCGGGACAAAATCCATTCCAGTGTTGATTTGGAATGGAGTTAATCCCCTGCTGCTATGTACTGCATTATTGTAAGCAACCTCTGCAAAAGGCAATAACTCAGCCCAATTTTCCTGTTGATAATTTACATAGCATCTAATACATTGTTTAATCATGGCATTAGCCCTCTCTGCTGCTCCGTTACAAGAGGATGGAAAGAGGATAACCCTTGAGAGGAACCAATGGATTTCAGAAATTCCCTCCAAAATTTTGCAGTAAATTGTAC